>JAQPZY010001595.1:4532500-4777500 GCA_029931535.1 Margaritifera margaritifera | reverse complement strand
TATGATTCTGTTGAATAGTGCACTGAACTAAATCCGTTGATAAAATAATAATAATAATAACAATAATAATAATGGTATTCTGTAAATGGTATTTGTTCAAAAACCAAGTTTAAAAGGCGAATCTGCATACAGAGGTCACCTGTGCACAAAGGCCAGTTGGGCTTTTCCCATGGGTGGCTGCTATTGACAGGTTTTGTGTGTGTGTATGTGTGTGTATATATATATATATATATATATATATATATATATATATATATATATATATATATATATATATATATATGCCAGACATGTCCAACAGTAATGATATTTTGAATGACTGCAAAGTACTCCTGTCGGACATTCATAGTTATGACTGTAAATCGTATTCTTTTCTTATATTTAACTTCACAACTGTAAATTTAAATCATTTCAAACTGATAATGGTATATCTTTGTATGACAGGTGTCAAACTGTCTCAAGCATCAGTCATAATTGCTCCTTAAATCTTGGTCTTGTGTTTTCATCAGCAAAGCAGATCAAGGTATACACTGTTGTGCCTAAGTGACCCCATCTATACTGCTATGCATACTGTCAAACATCAAACAGAATCTCCACATTATACTGATTGGCATTGCTATAAGTACAATTGCAGCTTTGTTTAAAATCAAGTAATGACATGGATAACTGATTAAATAGGAAAGACACACCATTATTGTTTTACCCCATGTTATCATAGAACTTAAATATACACAACAAGCATTAACCATCATGAATGAGAGAGAGAGAGATTGGAATGAGCATTTTAATCCAAAGAAGGCAAGAAGTTTCAACACCAAATGGTTGGACCAGTTCTTGTGGATGAGATACAACAAAACTTTGAATCTGATGTTTTGCTAGTAATGTTTAAGCCGAAGAAAAAATCTTTTGTCCAGGTGTTTCAAATTTTCAAAAGTCAGCACTTATTTACCATGCAGGACGTAATGAACATATACATTCCTTGAAAGCTGAAAATGCAGCAAAAGCAACTCATTACAATGCTTGACAAAGTGTCAGACTTGGTAGATGAAGCTATGACAATGCTATTTCAAAACACTTATTCTTCTGATCAACAAGTTCCAGTCCCTGAATGAGCTCAGTCAGCTTAATGAATTAAAAAAAATTATACAGGAAATGCTTTGAAATCATTAGATAGGAGATATAGTCTTCCAAGGGTCTTGCTTGTAGATCTTCTATCACCAACTGATGAGACCCAAGGAGGAGTTGCTAAAAGGTGTAAAGAAAAAAAGAAACACAAGAAAAAGACATCTTTCAAATATTACAAAATCTAATTTTGAGCGACACATCTTTTTTTACAATGTATCAATAACTTTGCCTTTTCCATGCTGATTGCACTCATTCTAAACAACTTTTAATATCATGTGTCGGAAGTTTGACATTCTGGAAAGAAAATAGTTGACACAGATGCAGAGATCTCACTTCCAGTTTTTTAAGTCAAAATATAATAGATACTGCATAGTTGTTTATGGATTTATTTTGGCATTGTTTCAGTGCCATTATGTACTGAAATTATTGCAAGTATAAACGACTAAACAGTTGGTGGAAACTTTAAGATAGTCATGCTAGCACTCCCTGATAAAGCCAAAAATCAAATGTCTGACAGCATATAGAAAATTTCCAAACCTCTGATACCAGAATAGGCAGCATAAATATGGAAAAGCTCACTGTTGCATGATAACATAACCACATGCACATGTTCACCTCATGTCAATAATATCTGCCACATTTGAACACAGTCCTTGGGAAGATGCAGGAGTAAATGTGAAGTTGCACACATAAGAATTTCAGGATGTATACATACATGATGGACAGACAAGCCTAACATTATATGCCCCTGGCAGTTTCATAGCATACAAGAGTGGACCCACCTTTGCTGTATGGCCACAGAAGGATCAGTGGTGCTAACACAGTGAAAAAAACTTGTGCAGCAAAAGTGTTGAGCAGGATAAGAATTGCTGGAACGATGTTATTTGTAAAATCACCATGGAAACCAACAAAAGCAGCTTCCCAGCGAATGGAAGGGATGCTTGCTTGATGACCAGTTCCATAGAAAAACACTGATGTCATCAGGTGAAATGTTAAAACTGCAGAAAACAAACTCTGTCTTGAATCTGTAAGAATTCAGAGGTCAAACAATTATGATTGAAACAATAAACACATGGAAATGCTGCAGAAAAAAGAGAATTTCATGATAATTTGTTTCATAATCATGTAGCTTTTACTTGATATGACAGAATTTAGACAATCTAATGCTGTGAACAAGTCTGCAGCAGTGATCTCCCCAGATAATTTTAATAGGATTGTAGGGGTCATGAAAGTACATTTCATCAGCATAAACATGTACATGCATCCATTAATTATGCAGATGTTAAGTTAAATGTTATCATGCATGTAATTTTAAAAAAAATGTAAATTAAAGTTTACCTTTATTTATCCAAATAATGGAAGATGCACGTTAAATAAATTAACAGTTTAATTGTCTTCATGGTTTCTGTCTCTTGCAAACATTAGGAGGAAATCTTGATGTTTAATTCTAGATAATAGACAACAAATTCTTTTTAAATGCTAGCTCTACTTTTGAGCACCATTGCTTCTAAAGATTTTAGAAATAACTGTAAATGAGACATTTATTCTCGTTTTGTTGTACCTACAGATGCAAAACTTAATTTATCTGAGCTTGTCTTGTTGATAATATTTATTCTTGCACACAACATGGGAGAATTTCTCTAAATTATTGGTAATTTCTTTCATAATCAGTTTCTTTCCTTGCAAGTGCACTTCATCATAAAGTTAAACAGTACAGCTCAGCTGACTCTTTTCATGATGTGACTGCGATGAATTTGTGTTTCAAGTGAAATTGTCATGATTCGAGTTCACTCCCAGGTAGTATATGGTAACATTTGACCACTTAATATGAATTTAACCAAATACTATAGATCAAATGCAAAGCCTACACTATATAGTAATCAAGCTGGCACATACAGTGAGGGGAGAATTATGCCATGTTAATTAACACCAAGTAGTGACTGCAATCAAAGCACAATGGTTGACAATGTTCTGAAGCACATGCATACTAATGTGCTTATGTAATAAACAAACCAACACATGGTCCAGTATGTCTCAGCAGACTGTCATGGAAGCAAAGCAGTACGGGCTCAAAGCATACCAGTGTCTTTGAAAGGAAAGAGGCTGCTCATGATAAGGTAGTGGGGCCACTATCCTAAAAGGCCCTGGGGAGAACACTGAACAGGACTTTCAAGGGGTACTAATTTTACTTAAATTTCTGAAATTCTTGATATCAATTTACAGTTAAATTAATTAATTAATTAAATAAATTAATTCAATTTCTTTTTTTTTAAAATAAAAAATGCAACAGACTCTTTTAAAATTAATTTAAATGAATGTGGACAGAAAAAAATCCACAATAAGGTGCGTAGCAAGACATGGTTCACATTAAAATATTGGCATATAAATTAATTATTTCACAATAAAGTATAGCTAGTAAAGTCTAGCTGGACAAGTGGCAAATTGCAAAGAGATGTCAAAATGTTTAGTAACTTTTTCAGGTAAATATTAAGGAATTTTTCACCCTCTATAGAATAAAACACATACCTAGAAACCAAACTATCAAGTACCCTTCCTGTATATGAACTTACACATTTTTACATCAAATTGGTTTTTTTTAAATCTTAATGTTGGTGCAACCACAGCTGTCAGAGAATGACACCTATGTCTTGCTATTACAAAATGCAGGTGAGGCGAAAAGAAATAAGGTACAATATGTCATAAAACTTTACATACCTTGTGTTGTTTTGATTTGAATACTGAGTATTTCAAGAAATGACAAGAGAGAAAGCCATCCAAGTAGTACTGAAGGTGTCATGCCATCTCCTAATAGGAGACATAGAATAATGGAAACCAAAGTTCCTATGTACAAAACTCCTGCAGTGTATACAGTCCCAAGTCCAAATACCACAGGTGGCTTGTCCTTGCTATTTGAGAAATAGTCTTGCCAGTTGACTTTTATGTGTCTATACACTGTCTGCATCAAATGCTGTGATGTATGTCCATATGGTAGTGATAGATTTTTATAATTCTGCGGAAGAATATACACTAGCAAGGGCTGGATTACAAATACAAGTATGCTGAAAATGCAAAATACACTGACTATCCTAGGCAATACAATCTGCTGCCAAACTGGCATTGTGTCTAGTACATTCTGTGGTAAGCCTTGCACTGCCCAATGTAAGGCACAGCAAATTGCCAACAAAGGTATGGTGTATTTCATACTTAAGACTGGGAGAGTAGATCCATTTAAGTTTCCATAGTGTTTTAACAGTGAATATGGAATGAGCATCAAAATACCAAGGCAAGCTATGCTGACAAAATATCTCAGGTTTTTCTCACCTCTATTAGAGTTTAGATTGATTAGTCGCTCAAGAAATCTTGAGTTGGTGCAATTTACTTGTTCTTCACGACAAGCTTGAAAATTCTTTGTCAAGCAAATGCACAAGCTGCACAAAGCAGTTAAACAGAGGGTAAGAAATACTGGGTGTCGAATAATGTTAGAAAATCTAAGTTTACTGGAAGTCCTGGTTTTCTTTCCATGCATTTCTTTTTGTGTTTCTTGTACCCTTCTGAAATGTTCTCGAATTGTCCGGAAGCTGAACATCAAAATTAATGTTTGGGTTAAAAATACAGATACAGAACTGTCATAAACAACAAAACTATTTGAGAAATATTCTGCCATACTCAAAGTTATAACTAATAAAGTAAACCAATTTTCAAATGAAAATGTCTGGGACAATTCAAAGTGACTTCTATTAGACAGATTTTGACATGTCTCTCCTTCAGAATCTCTCTGGACTTTTTTAATTGCGATTCCAATGAAACCTAAATCTACAAGTCCTAAAATGAATGCCATGAATGCAACCATCCCTCCTTCAAGGAATGAAGCCTGAACAATAACATGAACAAGATAGACAAATGATGATGTGAACACAAATACGGCAGATCCTGGAAATTTTCCTTCACATACTAATGGACTTATTTTTATACAATACACTGTCAGAACAACTGCAACAAGAAGAGTTAGAATTCCCAGTGTTATTGCTCCAAGATCAAATTTGGCCCATATCTCTCTACACATGGCCTGCACACTTTGTATGTAGCTAATATAACGTTTCTCTAAGCTATGAAACTTTATATGAACCTCTTCCACTTCTCCATGTGAAGAAAGCTTTGTAACAATTTTTTGAAGATCATCCTCTGTCAATGACAGTGATAACTGTAACTCTGTATAATGCTCCTCTGGAAGATCAGGAGAAATCTTCATGTAAGCATCGATATATTGGCTAATTTGAAGAGCATTTAATCTCAATGCTTGGACTCGGTGGTAGACTTGCTTTATGTGACTCTCCTTTGACCAGGAGCAGTGGTCAAAAAGTTCTGGTACTACCTGACCCAGGTTGGAAAAAGGGATTGGAAGTCCTAGCAGAAGGGAAATGGTTGGTACGAAGTCAATTTGGGATATGGTTTTGTATTCTCCCTGAAATAAATATAATTTCATTCATTAGTTTACCATACCTCATTTTCTTTGTTAGCCTGGAAAAATTTCATGTTCAGCAGCCCATGAAAAAAGAGAGATTCTGCTCTACAGATTAAATCATATGTACATTGTAACTGCCCAGAAACTGGAACTAAAAATTAGGAATTTATGCAGTTTATTAAAACCTTAACCTAATCCAGTAGATAATTTTCTCCCAGCCCTTGATTTCTATAGTCATAAAATCTGCTTAAGAAAAAAAGAAATTAAACTTCATATACCATGAAACAAGTAAAACTAAAATTACGAATTTGTAAAACATATTCTTGCACTTTCCATTTGAACTCAACCCCAAAGTTTGAATCTCTTTGGTAAGTCCCTGAGGGCAGAACTGCCCCAGGAGCAAATGTCATTTACTTATGTACATTGTATTTTCATGCCCAGTAAGTATGTACATGCTTGATTATAGGATGGGGATCTTGATAGTTTCCAAACAATGACCCAGGGGCTCATTCTCCCAAGGATGTATCCCAGGGCTAATGTCAGTTTCATGAATAAATCTATCTTTTCATGCACAGTAAATGTATACTGGATCATAGGATGTGAATCCTAATAGTTTCCAAGTTATGACCCAAGGATGGAATCTCAATAGATTCCAGGTTATGACCCAAGGTGGGAATCTCCATAGTTTCCAAGTTATGACCCAAGGTGAGAATCTTAATAGCTTCAAAGATTTAACCCAATGTGTGAATCTCAATAGTTTCCAGGTTATTACCCAAGGTGGGAATCTCAATAGTTTCCAAGTTATGACCCAAGGTGGGAATCTTAATAGCTTCCAAGTTATAACCCAAGGTGTGAATCTCAATAGTCTCCAGGTTATGACCCAGGGGTAAGTCCCTAGTTTCCAGGTTATGACCCAGGGGTAAGTCCCTAGGGGTATGGATGTACCACTGGGATTAATGTATGTATAAATTTGTCTTTGCAAGCCCAGTAAGTATACATGTAGTTCCAAGGTGTGGATCTCAACAGCTTCTATGTTATGACCCTGAGGTTGGGTAAGACCCCGAGGCATGACACAAGGGTCACAGTTTGACATGTGTTAATACCTGCATCATTGATCACACTTGCCAGTTCTCTCTGGTGTGTGATAAACAACAATATGTGAATATCTGAAATATATGTACAATGACCCCATAACTCCTAACTTCCAAGCCGCACCCCCAAGAATGAGATCAAAATTCCAAATTTGAAAAAAGTTGGCACAACCTAGAAACTCAGTACCTATCACCGAAACATGTTTCATGTGTCTAGCTTGAACATTATAGACAGGATAGAAGCAGTTCAAGGATTTTATACATATATGTACACAAGTCCATAATCTATAATACAGTGAAACCACTCATGATCAAAATCCCTCAGGACCAAATAACATTTTAGCTTTTAGGTCTTTATGGGATTTTGGGGTTTACTGATGTTAACTATTGCTATCTAAGAGTGAGATGTGATCGAGTGTCCACTCTCACTTAAGAACACGTTTTGACAAAACATCCATAGCCAATAAATTTTTGAAGTAGATATATCTGTGGTAATTAACATTTCATAGCATCTGCATGTATTTCTGTATAGAGTGTTGGTTGACCACATGCACTAATTTTCAGTTTTAGAATAAGTCTGACAGTTGGGACTGAAAATTTATTTTAGTTTTCAGAACAGAGGGGTTCTGGTTTACTAAGTTAAAGTTTATCAAAATTTAAATAGGAAAAATTCTGGACCTGGCACATATTCAGTTTCAAGACAATTTAGGTTTACTAAGATTCTGACATTAAGGCATTACAGTGAACTTTCTAGCCAAAATCTAGCCTACTGGGTGGGATGATTTAAGCCAGATGCTGATTTGGTGAATTTCTGCACCCACTTTTGTGAATGTTTTCGCACAAAAATGGTATATGCTGATATTCTGTCTATGATTAAGTGGATTTATTCTTTTTATATACTGAAGGGCATAATTTTAAATTCAGACCATTTTTTTCAACATTTCTTGTTACCTATTTCTCTCCATATATGTAAGGTTAACTAAGTCTTAGCTTAAACTAACCAAACTTGTTGTAAGACCTTGAAGAACCTCCTCCCAGATAACTGGTGAACCCACATATAATGGAATAACATATGTGGATCCCATTTTTTACTTCAAAATTTGTCCACAAAAAGAGAAGTAATGGCTAATAACAAACTTAGACTCCATTTATGCAAAAGTCCCATCATATTAGCAATCAAAATTCTCACAATTTAAAATTTATATGATCCAATTCTTTTTGATAATAATGAGGAATAGAAAAAGAAATAATTAAAATACTGACATATAAACATTTATAAAAGTACAAAACTGTTTAGTCTCGTCAGTGAGTTGGGATTACATTGTGAAATCAAAGGGATTACGAAGGAAGCAATTATATTGGACATACACACACAGTGGTTAAGCTGACTTTATTTTGACAATGGATGAAAACTTAATTCTTCTCTGACATGATGACACAAACTAATTAACAAATTCATCCTATCCAACTGTTTTTATTGCATGAAAGATGCCACCAATGACAGTAACATTCAGCATAAATATTTGCAAAAAATCAAACTTGATAGAAAGCTTCTGAATTTTTGCCATTGGCAAATCTTTTGGCTTTTTATTTTAAAAAAATGGAATAATATATGTATGAAAATGATTCATAAGTTTTTATTCCATCAGCAAACCATACACGAGAAATGACATCACTTTCCTCAAGACACTGTAACAGTTGTTAGTGTAAGTATACAGTGGGGGCTGGAGCAGGGCCCCCCACCCAAATGAGCGTGAAACAAGCAGAATATTTCCTAAAGAAAGTTATCTCCACAGTTAGATGGTTAAAATTATGCCCTGGAAATGTTTAAAATGCAGAAGCTTCTGGAGGCTTCCTCTGGGCCCCCAACATGGGGTTTTGTCCTACAAATTCCTCACCTATTTGTTATGCCCCCATTAAACAATATTTCTGGATCTGCCCCTGGTATCAATGTAACGTTTTCTTATTTAACTCAGTTTCTCAGGTAAATCTTTTATGTACAGTCATTAAACTTGATGGGTGTATTCATCTTGGAAGATACTACTCACCAAGGGCAAAAGAAGGTCACAGTGACTTACTTTTCAGGTTACAATGATTAAGTTTTTGCATTTAGCTCAGTCTCTCTGTCCTTGTATGTATTGTTATGCAACTTGATGAGAGTATTCATCTTAAAAGGTAGTATAACCAATAGCAAAAGTAGGTCAATGTGACCTACTTTTTACAATCAAGATATTATGCTAAGATTTTAATTTGCCCCAATTTCTCTGTCACTGCTGTATGTACAGTCATGAAACTTGATGGGTGTAATCTTCTTGGAGGTTACTACTCAACAAAGGCAAAAGAAGGTCACAGTGACCCTCCTTTCATGCTACAGTGATTAAGTTAAGTTTTTGCATTAGCTCAGTTTCTCTTATACTGTTATATGTACAGTCATATAACTTGATAGGTATATTCATCTTGGATGTTACTACTCACCATGGGCAGAGATTGGTCACACTGACCTATTATTCTTACTTTAAGAACTTTGTAAGGTTTTTTATTCTGCAAGGACGGCACAGGTAAGATATAACATTCTACGGAATTCATGTCATAAAGTGCTGATTCTCATTTGTTTTGTCTTGTTTATTCTTTTGATTTCTATCTGTATATAATGTTCCAGGACCGTGCTGTGACTGCTACATTCGAACTTGTTCATCAGCATACGCAACATGGAGTGGTACCCCATTGACAAAGTAGTTAATGGTGACAATTAAAATCGCTATCTTTTTTAACTATCCAGTGCAAACATTTTTACAGGTTCAACTCCAAGAGTGTCTGAGTGTAATTCATGTTGGGAACCTTTTTTTCTTTTGTTTTCATTAATACTGATACTGTGCTACGACATTGTAGGAAGGCAACTCTTTGTTTGCTGTTGCATGCTGTTTTGAGTACTGCACGCAAACTGAATTTTATATTAAAAGCATATCATGAATTATTTGATCTCATCTTCATAAAAATTAAAATCAAAACATATCATGAATTATTTGATTCCATTGGATCTCATATTCATAAAAATTAAAATCAAAACATATCATGAATTATTTGATTGCATTGGATCTCATATTCATATAAATTAAAATCATAGCATATCATGAATTATATGACTTCACTGGATCTTATATTCATCAAAATTAAAATCAATGAGACTAATATCTGTGTAGACTATAATTCTCATATATCAATGATAGTTTCTAAATTGTCCCCCCCCCCCCCCCCATACCATCAACCAAAATTGTAGTCTATCTTGCTCCCGCACTTATGCTGTGGTATATGTCTTTGGATCCTGTTGCTTGCAAGTTATCAAGGGAGAGGTGTAATGTGAAAGAAACCTACTGCTCATTAAAGCCAAAATTTGAAACTGCTTAGATGCAGTCATATTGAAACATTGGAAGGCAATTGGCAGCCATTCATTTGGAGTTAAAATACTATGGATTTGATCTAATTGTTACTGTGACTAACACCAGATTCATGCAAGGTTATGCTCAACTATAATTTTTTAAGATTTTGGGGAGAGGAATTAATCATCATAATAACAAGAAATGATCAATCAAAATAAATAACAAGTGAGGTTGTGTCACTGGCAAATAAATATGGTTACTGTTTAAAAGTGATGATACTGGCTCAATACTATGTGAATGAATCCCTGCCAGCAGCCAGTGTCACAATACTTGGAGAATATCATATACCATATATACTCACTTATAGTCTAAATCCAACTGCAAACAACATAGATCCTGATCTGCTGTCGCATATTGCACTGGCAGATCAGGGTCTATGTTGTTTGTTCTACTGATTACTCCTGTCAAACTACAGAGACCCAGATCTGCCGGTGCATCATGCACCAGCAGATCTGGGTCTCTGCAGTTTGCAGTAGGTCTCAACTTATACACAAGTATATACGGTACTCATTCACATAATCTCACCTTTAGTTTTACTTACATGTTTGTGATCATTTGCTGTAATTTGATCTACACTGTAGACAAACAGTCCAGCCTCCACTTCATCAGGGCTATCCCCACCATGATCACCTGTCCTTGTCATTCCATGATCCCCAAGAACAAAGAGCACTGTGTCTTTTTCCATTAATGTTGTGATATTACTGCATAAAAAATAGATTTTATAAAATTTTCTCTTGCTAATTTGCTACTATATATGTATACATCATGAAATGCAAAAGAAATTTCAATGAGATATACAATCTCATAGATTTGACCAATCTGAAATGGTCAACAACTTGGTAAATAAACTGTGTCAATAAAACCTTTACAAATCTGAATCCTGTAACACTGCAAACACAGAACACTTTTTTTCCCATTTCACCTGCCCCTTACAACAGCCCTGGACACATCTTTTCTCCCTGTAAGACATCCCAATGACACACCTCATTTTCCCCTGGGACGCTCGCCCTTTTTATATTTTGGTCAGCCACGGCCAATCTGCAGAATAGCGAAAGGCTAGACTTAAGTAAACAGGCATGAATCCTTATCACTGTAATTCTCTTGTGAAAAGGACTGCCCCTCTGAAGGCTACTCTGACGTACTTCAAAGAAACCAATGTTCTATTGAGTATGTATGTAAGAACCTGCGATTATTTGGCAAATAAACAATGTCCTATTTTTTTTTAACGGTGTTAAATTAAATTAGTGATGATGTGAATATAAATCATGTAACAGAAGCTTTCTCAGAGTTTGATTTGGACAATATTGTCAAATCATCGATATGCCATAATAATAATAATAACTGCTATTTAAGTACACGTGGTTTGTACTAGGGCATAACAGTGCAGAAAACTACCGGTATGTTGACTCATAAAAATGAGTCAGCAAAATCCATTTTCATTTTTCGGGAAACGGACTTGTGATGAAAATGACACTAATGCCAACAAAAGGCAAAAAATAGGCGAAAGTTCTATATGACTGGTGATATTTAAGTATCAGGACCTAATGCTTGTGACAATTCATCTTGACAACAGTTCACATATGCAGTCTCAGGCTATTTAGGTAGCGTACATGTACCAAAATTAATTCATCTTTTCTAAAGAGCCCACAATTTATCCCATCTTTATTCCTTAAGGTCAATTCTTAAGGCATTTAATACCTTTTACTAGTTAATGTATTTATTTTGAATTAGTTTTTTGCACATGTGCTGCTTGGTATTTTTTTTTCATTCTTTTTTTGTTTCATTTAATGATGCTAATTTACATTTATATATATGGTACAGTATGCCAGGTGTTTACTCACAAGTAAGTTTCTTTGGTGTGAATGGAGATGCTATTTTACTTGCAGAAAAAAACTACACAGCATTCTAAATGATCATTCTTGTGATTGAAACTAATTGTTGATGATTTTATTATTGTGGTTTATTTTTTGTTTTTAGTGTTCTTATAAGGGTAAAAAATTATAAATTTACATGTATAATGTTTAAACTTAACATTCTATTTATTGAAAAATATTTTCTTTTTATTGTGATATTATAAATGGCTAAGAATTCAATCCTGATATGTATTAAAATAATCATTATATACTTTTTCATTTTCCTTTCTATCCTTCTGAAAGTGGGGGACTCCCAATTTTATTCCAGGGACTCACAGAAATAGGCTGGGAACTCCCGAGTTCCATGAGTGAAGAATCCATGACTCCTCATCCAGAAACTCTGTGGAAAGGCCTGCTTGTGTCAAAGCACTTCAATATTTAAAAAAAACAACAAAAAAAAAACACCCATGAGCAATGTTTATGATAGACATAACACTTCAATAAAGAACAAAAGGATATGAATATTACTCAAATAAAGCTGTTATTTAAAAAGTAGCTATGCTTGCGAACCTCAAAATGAGAGGTAACCTGATGTTTAAATGAAAATCACAAATTGGCATTGTTATGGTAACTCTTTACTCAAGCTACTATGAAGAATTAATTATATTTATTTATTTATTATTGACTTATTGAGGGATTACTGGGGACTGGAACTAACATACACATAACAAGTTAGTCCCAGCCAGGGACAGATATGGCCACAGATCTCATTTTTTTTTTGCTTGGATTTTCAAGGATTCTGGCGATCACGATATGGTAATTGCCAATAAATGAACACAATCTAAACATCAAAATAGGACAATTTCTTAAATTTCGAACCATGAAAATAATTTTTTTAAGGTTTTACTGTATAAGAATACATATGTAAAATTTAAATCACAAGTTAAAATATTACCAATAATAAATTTCATCAGATTCATCATTATTTTCATTATAAATCAGATCACCAAATAAGTCCAGTCCATGCCCAAAGAAATTGACAGGCATATCAATAAATCATACATACCAGTAACCACCAGCAATTCTAAACTGGCCCTGAGCTCTCTTTCTGAGGAATGGAATTTGGATATTCAAATTTACTGCAGCAAACAGCTGCATATAAAAGCCACCTGGGTATGAAGGCCAAGTTCCTTAGGTCCCATGTATATACATTCTGATTTACCTGTATATAACGACCACCCTCTTAAAAGAACTACTTCTAAATGGTCACCTGCTTAGTCTTTATGCACAGGTTTAACTTTACTTTGAACTGATTTCCACCCATTAAACACCAGTTTGAATAACTTCAAGATTCAGTGTTCTCTGGAATGCTGAAATCTGCATAAAAATACGAGTACACTGTATTTTTAATTTTGGATGCAATTACAATGGCCAAGTCCTTCATATTCAAGTTTTTTTTCAACAAACTTGTCTTTTGTTTGATCTGTTTCTACAAAATGAGTATCAATCATGTAGTGTCCAGTCATCAAATCAGCTGTTTTTCAATTTCATAATGGGACATTATTAGTTACATGCATATGGTGTTGCAACTATGGAAGGAAAAGACGAATGGCATTGAAAGAAAATTGTTAATCTCTTCTTTGATTCCTTCATGCTGCACAAAAAATGAAAAATGGCAATGTAAAGCCATTGAGAATTGTTAGAGTTGTAACATAACAGGAAATCATAATTTATCAGTTTTCAACTGCCTTAGATTTTCATCCTTTTATAAAAACTAGTAAACATTTCATAATAAATGAGCAATAGCAACCTGATTACATTTCTATCAGTGACACAGCAATATATGCATAATGCCCTAAATTAATGCAAAGGAACACAAGTTTTATGGTTGTGACTCCTATTTTCAAATCCCCTATGTACTGTGCTGTCACTTCAGAAGTTATGGTACTTGGATCTGTTTAAATGTATCAGAGCTCCAGACAGAGTTGTTTGATTCAAATCAGATGACTGAAATCAAAATTTAAAATCACTCCACAAAAATCATCTAAATGATTTTTTAAAATTTTTTACATATGATGATAAACTACACAGATTTTGTGACCTAATTCACTTGTAAATAGCATTAGAATGTCTTACATTCAAAATGTGAGTCTAAACAAACACATGTTGGATCTGCTCAACTAATCGTAATTGTGTTTTTGAACATCAAACTATCAAAACATTAAAAATGTAAGTCTAATTTCTAAATAAACACCGGTAGGATGATAGGATCTGCTCAACTAATTGTAATTGTCAATTGTGTTTGAATTTGAAGTTTGAACATTGAAATCTATATATGGCTTCAAAAAGCTAAATATAGCACAAAAGGCTACTTTCAATTTCACTTACATGACAGTTGTAAGTTTGGGCTTCTCACTTCATTTTTCTTCAAAGTTAGGTTTTAAAATAAATGATTTCATGGCTTCTTAACACTCCAGTATTAACTGTAAAGCAGGCATAGCATATATACCACATATACTCACATATATCCAGGTCCAAATGCAAACAACATAGACCCTGATCTGCTGTCACATAATATGGCAGCAAATCAGGATCTATGTTGTTTGTTCTACTGATTAGTCCTTACAAACTGCATAGACCCAGATCTGCTGGTGCATTATGCGACAGCAGATCTGGGTCTATGCAGTTTGCAGTAGGTATTGGATTATACGCGAGTATATATGGTAAGCTGAAGGTTCATTTGGTCAGGTACCATGAAGAAGAAAAGCCTTGACTGATCTCTTAGACCTTGGAATCTGTGAATCGCTATATTATTGTCTGTGCAATGCCTGGAAGAAAACAAGATTGTGTCCGGCTCTACTTTGACACGATTCCTGGAAAAGCTGGCTGTCGTGTGATATGTAAGACTTGAAAGCTGGAAAACTTGTATTTGTTTACAAACTGTTATACACAAAGCACCTATCCTAAATCAAAAATATGCATTGAAAATGTAGTATTTAGATGTAGCAACTTCAAATATGTTTAAATTTAATTGTAATGATTGTTTTATTTTTGCTTTTTAATTACTTCCACATTTTAAACTATGTATATATTCTGCAAATAAATTAAAAACCTAAATCTATTCTTGCCATTACTATATAATCATATACTATGGCCTGATCAATTTCATTTAAATGCAAAAATCTGATTTAAATTTTAAAAATCTGATTTTTTGTAAAAACAAAATTTAAAATCATTATTTTTTTCAACCCTGGCTCCAGATAGGAATTTAATGAATTGTGTATTTTACTTCCTGGTTTGAAACTAATTGCTTTTTTTTAGTTTGATGGGGTACTTTGCAAACACTACAAACACAAAACTCAACTACAAGAGCGAGTCTTAATCTTCAAAATGTTAATCAATGCCTTTCTGAATGTGTCAAACAGCTTAGTGACAAAGACTAGTTCTAGTGTTTCCCCCAGGTAATTTTACAATGGTCCTGCACCATGCTGTTCTTTCCCCATGCATGTCATTATTTTGTCACACCAGCCCATTAATTACATAGTGCCAGCCTTTTTTTCCCAACAACCTGGCCTTTTTTTGGTAGCTAAGTGTCCCTTTTCATTTCTCGTGAGAGTAAAAAGCTGCTTATGTACTCAATTTAATTCAATATTTTTTATGATCAAAAGCAGCAATATACCTGTGCCCAAAGCTTAAGCTACTCACTGTGTAGCTGGTTACTGCTAATTAACACCATATGTTGATGCATAAAGAAAGTCTTTGTTTATTGAAACTGAACTACTTGCAGAAGTGTGTACATGGTCACTCCCTGGATAATGTTTTGATACACAGTTGAATAGATAGGATTAAAGGGATTATCTTTTCCAACATGAATTGTCTTTGCAGTCAATGACTGGGTATGGTCAATTGTTTATTCTAAACGGTGACATGCTGATTTTTTCACTCATTTAAGAAGTTACAATAATAAACTTGGAATAGCATTGAATCTGAGCCTATCAGAAAGACTGTGTTGTTCTCAAAAAGTTTCTGACAGGTTTCAATTATTGTCAGTTAATAATTTGATGACATTCATGTGGTTTATTGCTCCAAATTAAAGCTAAAACTTGAATAGGAAATCTCTACTGCCATTTTAGCAGTACTACTTCATTCAAGAAAGGATGAAATCAAAGGGTACACTAAATGCCACTGACTGGTTATAGCATTCTGTTTTAAAGGTACATTTAATGAAGTAGTAAACACACAGATTCTGCACTTCAGTAAATTAATCATAGTTCATTCAAGAAATTTACAGGACACATGAAAGAAGAATAAATACAAAGCCTAGTAAAATGAACAACTTTCTTATATGTCACCTTATAGTCACTGTAATTAATGATTGTTATTATAATTGATAAGATTTTACATTTGTGCACATAAAAACTAACAATGCATTCAATTTCCTTTAAAGGCATTGCTGCCACATATATCTTCTGCTAAGGAAAGATGAAAAAAAAAAAGAAGAAATTTAATACTGAGTAAGACCATATGAAGAATTTTACTTCCATAGCTTTTTGGGTGGAATATATAGGAAACATCATTTTTTTTAAAATTTACAAGTCAACTATTCTCAGAATTACCTAGTTTTATACTAATAATAATATCAATAATAATAATAATAGTAATAATAATAATAATAATGTTATGTATGATGTTTATATAATATAATAAATATTTTAGGAAATTATAAATGTTTCTTGACTTTAATATCTGTTCAAACCTTAATGTTATGTATAAGGTTTACATGTTTAGCTATTGTCCTTGAATCAGGTTGTTTACTTAGTATTTGAGTTCAAGGATGGTTTTGGTAAACAAGTTGTTTATTTAATCTGAGGTCAAGGTTGCTCTTGTTTACAGTCAAACTATAAATTGCCATTGAAATTGCTGTTTTCTGTCAGGCAGACGAGAAAGTTCTAGAACAGTTGTGTTAAGAGCCACATACACCATATAAATTTCTAATACATTCTGTCATGTGACCTATCTTTATATATACCATGTTCAGTGGATAGTTTTTAGTTTCGACCTTACCATCAGTCTATAAAGAGTCATTACAGTTGTTAAAATTCATTCCAAATTCTGAGAGGAATTATTTAAAATATTCATTTGATTATAGAAGTGCTCATATACTTTTGGATTTGGGATTCTGAATTGATGATTTTGGGATTTATGATAACTTATTCAAAGATATTCTCGAGTACTTCATTTTGGCACATCATGACATTAAAGACTACTGGCACATCA
This sequence comes from Margaritifera margaritifera, assembly GCA_029931535.1. NCBI lineage: Eukaryota > Metazoa > Mollusca > Bivalvia > Unionida > Margaritiferidae > Margaritifera > Margaritifera margaritifera. The sequence goes on along the minus strand of JAQPZY010001595.1, from coordinate 4,760,255 downwards.
TGACATTAAAGACTATTTGCACATCAGCACATTCAGGGATACTAAAATTCATTCGGAACATTCTATATTTAGAAATTGTGATTAGGACACTTACGATTATTGGATTATCTGGATTTTAATTCACATTACTGTAAGTGTCCTTCGATTTTCATTTTAATTATCTAGAAATAAATTGCTTGTTGATTTTTACTTGATTTGTTGGTTTCACTTTCTTTTTGTTACATTTTTCTTAGATCATAGAATCGTAACAATAATAATAATAATAATAATAATAATAATAATAATATTATTATTATTATTTTTATTATTGATAACAATAACAACACCAACATCAAATCACGATGCAATAAGGTGCAGTTTTGATCATTAGATATGTTTAAAGTACCCTTATCATTACCTTTTTAGATCCTGGGGGAAACACCAAGTTCTGGGTGTGTTTGATTTTATGACTATCGGAGTGAGTGCTCTCACAGTGATCAAGTACACTGTACTATCATTTCGAACATGCAATGGAAGATCTGGAACTTGAATCAATAGCATAGTTTATACTGATCGAATGTACCATCATACAACATGTACTATGCTTATGGCAGGTGCAAACAAACTGACAACTCTGGACTCGCTGCTTACAGTTAAAGCATTTTTAAAAAAATGAATTTGTTTTTAGTTAAAATGTCAGGGTTTCCCTTTGACCTGTACCCTCAGGTTTTGAGACACAGAGTTCATTTTTTACCCAAAACTGACCTGTGTGCATTCCGCCCTACATGTACGTGTCAGTTTGACTCTTGGAAATTTCACCTTATGCGCCAAATACTATAATTAGTACCATATAATAAAGTTTGACATTATTATTGTTCTCACAAAAGTTGTATGTTGCATATGATTATACAGTAATTGACACAGATGTTGTTGACTTTAATCTTTTGTTTTGAGAAGATAAAAAATGGATTGTCTGAGTGACAGTGATTAAGATAACTGGAATTTAACACCTCTTTATAAAGTACGATGGTGAAATTGGCCATGACAACTAAAAATTAAAAATGGCAGATGGCAATCAAGAGAACTGATTGGGGTAGGAGAACAATCATTTAATGGTGTGTGTGTGTGTGGGGGGGGGGGGCTTGGGAATTTTTTAGAAAAAAAATTCTGGCCTTCATACTGCTTAAAAAAAAAAATTGCTCTGATTTAATGAAAAAAACCCAACTATTATATCCATTACATTAGTTTCGGCTTGAGGTAAAAGAAAAAAAAATATCCCAGCTTTAAAGAATAACCAAAGCCCCCCAACCAACCAGTGAAAATTAAATTATCAGTCCCCAAGTATCACATGTTTGTTTCAATGATGCTACACTAGTCAAAAAAATTTTTTTTAATTAATGATTTCAATTGATTCTCTAATAACTGGTCACTCTTCTGGTATATAAGTCAATTATTTCCTGTTTGATTACTTCTAACGTTACTGTTACACTGTGTACTTTATTCTATTCTACATTGTGTGACAACAGGTTGTATATAAATACCTTGGATCTGAGTAAGATTTTTACTTATTTCTTAGGGAAACATCAGCATCATACTGATTCAGTGTGAAAATGAACATGACAGTAAGAAATGGATAAACACTCCGAAAAATGCACATGAAAATTCACGGATGCATGGAAGAAAGACTTGCCTAGCCAAAATTACCTGAAATCCAAATCTAGATCACGAATGGATCATGGCAAATTGTGCAAATTAATTAAAAAAATGGAGGAAGATCCGGATATGAGTGACTTCAATGTGAAGAAAGTTTTGAAACAATCTGAACTGCAAAAAAGATTGAGGGAAGTCAATCATTTTGTGAAGTAACTGTAAATTGATGATCTAAGTGTATTGCCTAGTCAGTAGTGATATGCATATTATGCTGTATCAAGCAAAACTTGTGGTAATTCGTAATCAGTAATGACAAATATTTTTCTATGGTGGTTTTCATTATCCAAATGCATTTCAATGTACATGTAATTTGCGATGTTCAAAATTCCATTTGGTCTCCTCTTTATATATTTTGTTGTAATTCTGTTGTTTGTGTATTAAAGAAGACTTCTGATGCTGTGTGACAATAAATGTAAATGAGTTTAAAAAGTGCTTTTCCTTTCTCCATGTTGTTCTCATGACTCTCGGGTTCAAGATTTTTACTCTAAATCAGTGGCAGCGCAAGGGGGATTGGGAGGGGACAATTGCCTCTGGACACTAGGCAAAGGGGGCACAGTCAGGAGCTTTTTCTTTTCTGCAGCTGAAATTTTCATTGTATTTCACCTTCATCTTAGTGTAACAGAGGTTATTCTTCACAAAACTTATATTTAGGAGGGGGGGGAGGGAGGTTGGCAATTGACATAAAAAAACTGTTCTCTGTAGCAAAGTAGGGGTACCACTAAAGAACATTGCAACTTGGCGCCTCAGTAGTCTTTAAATTTTGACTCTTGGAAATGTCAACATAAGAATCAATGACCATTCAGTTTCAAATCCTAAGGGAAGCCCTGATTGTGTTCGTAATATGTGCAAATACACTACTTGTCAAGAGCTCTCATGTACTCAGTGAAATCCTTCCCCAGCAGGTGGGAAATGTATTAAAATGGCACAAGTCATAAGATAAATTATTTGACAGGGTGGAGGTAATGGTTGCATATAAAAGAATTGCTGTACTATAATGTTTTGTACATTATAAACCATTTAGATCTGCAATCAACGTTCATGAACTAAAACTAATGAAATAAAGTCAGGGTTTACAAACATACTTCATACAATATAAGATGCTAACCTAATAACTTGATTCATTTGTGATAGTTTATCTCCCATAGCAGGATGTAATGGCCCATATCGATGACCACAATGATCAACTCCAAGAAAATGCACTATGGTTAATGTCCAATCTTTCTTCCTTAATTCAGCATACACATGTTGCAATATGCCATTGTCTACTGTATGCAAGTCTTGAACATTAAACGATGGAAATGGAAAAACTGTGGAAAATCTTCCTGGAAAAAGGGCCATCCATGTATCATCTCCAAGAAATGTAACTTTCTTCCCTCGCCTAATTAACTGGTCTATGAAATTATCCTCTGTAATTTCTGAGGAACCAAAATTTGATCCAGCGTCCACAAAAGTTGGCAAACTCCCTGTTGTCATTCCTTTTAACCGTTGTAATGTTGTTGTTGGAGGGTCTGCTATGAATTTATATAGTAGTGCATGTTTTGGTTTTTTAGCCAACAAATTGTGAATTTCTGGCAATTTATTTATGTATGGGAGTTCATTCTTCACTTTGTCTGAATGATGTACCATAAATTCAAATTTCAATGCATCTATTATGACCACGATAGCCCTTTTGTGGTTGCTGTGCATCCAACAGCCTCCAGTTTCTCCGTGCTCTTCACTACGAGCAAAGTCTACGTAGCATGAACTGTTTTTATCTATAGCTACACGTTTAAGAAGGAAACCTTTAGTGAAAATTAACACGCCTGCTATGTAAAATAACAAAAGATAGCAAATTGTTCCCAAAATCTTAATGCCGAAACCCATCGTCGCCACCATGTGCTTCCCGGCATGTACAGCTTTACTAATTGACTAAAACATTGCAAGATATATTTCAATTTGTAAATCAGTCTAATATGGTTTGTATATTTAAAAAAATGAGCGCATCCCCGGTACCTTTTTGTCCAGATTAAAAATCCGGACACGAATATATAAATTTAAAATATATCAAACTGCATTCATGGAATGTGTTTAATCTGTATTTACTGCTCGTGTATTAAATGTGTTAAATATTTTCATATATTCTGCTTTAGTTCCTGCCACCAACAGTTATGTCCTTACATTAGTACTTTTATAACATTATGTATTTTTAGGACTGCGTGTGAATTGCATTTTAATTGTTCTTATCACTAACAAAATATTTCAAAACCGTTAGTTTAAAGGTTCTTCCATTGACATGAGGACACATACACACACGAGAAGAGAGAGAGGAAGCCAAAGACAATTATGACGACGATGATGATGGTAATGACGGACTATTTCGACGACTACGATGATAATGATGATGGATACCAGTTTAAGAACAGGAAAAAATACTTCTTCAAAATGAGCAACAGTTTTTACTAATGATAGTTTATTTACTACGTCAGATTAGCTTGGTTTAAAATTGTAAATCAAAATCCAGTATCATAAATTGGTTAGGCTTTTTTCAACGACAACAAAAACAACCACTTGCAACCAACCAACCGACCACCTCGACCTCGCATTATCAAAATGGGTATGTATGGCTGTGCATGCGATACTTTCCCTACAACAACAATTGAAACATAGGACGAGTGGTAGGCAGGATGGACTGATGAATACACTGTCTCCACGGTTTTTTATACATGGGGCGGGAGGTGTTACACTCGGAAAAGAAAATCATTACCTAGCGATGAGACATTTCACTTTTTAAAACAACATTCAGTAATTCAAACAGATTATTCATGCAGTAAACCTCTATCCGTTCATTACTATATATTTTTCTGACATGGTATATGCACCATTAGAAGGTAACTTACATTCTGTGTACAAGTATGCCGTTCCAGAGCGGTTAAGTCAATATAGCGATCTTTCGCTGATAACACAAATTTTCTAATTGTCAAAAAATAAAAATACGTAGATTTAATTGGGACCCACCTTCAATTCATTTGTGCATACAATATTCATGATATGTAATTGCAAGTTTTGCGTTTATATGCATAGGACCCGTTAGTAGGCCAATGAAGTCACTAAATACAAACACAATTTTCATGACAATCCCGCACAGTATTTTCTGGCATTTGCTCGCTTTTGTCTCTAACGCTTACAAAACAATAACTCGACAAGAAGCCAGTAAATCTCTGGAACAATGCCACAGGAATGGATGTACATGAACCTGAAGTTGTCATGCACCTAAAGTCGTAATTTGTATTGCCCATATCTTTTCTATAACAGATTACTGAAAAAAAGTTCGAAAAACAAATCAATCTCATCCATTAACCATTTCGTCACAAATTGTGGGTTTTCTGGGGTTATTCTAGTTTGCATTGTAAGTTTCATGTCTCCCAAAAGAAAATGTCACTATCAGTATATCTTGCATGATTAGTTTATCTATTAGTTCAACTAATGAAATCTTTTAAAATCTCAGACAGAAAACGTTGCAACATCAACATATAAAGAAAGAAGAATTGCTGAATTTCTCCAGAAAGAACACATGTCCGAGAAATGATATACAGTTTGCTTGTACCGCATCTTGAATATGCACGTTTCGCTGCGGATTCTGATACCAAGCTAGACATAACAGAAATATAAAAGATACAAAGACGAACCTGTTTGGTATGTTACAGTGTATACAGTAGAAACCCAGGAACAGTGACCACCGCATTACACAGGAAATCTCCAAGAGTGAGAAGCATGAGAGGGGAGAAGAAAACAAAGATCAAGCCTCAAGGTGCAAAAAAAAAAAAAAAAAGAAGAACATTTTCATGTCCAAATGTCCAAAGTCAGAATTGTTGACAAGATCAGATCATACAACTTTTAATTTTGAGACAATCAAACATGATGTAGCAAATGTAAAGTTGTTTGTAATTGGGTAACACAAAATCGCAGATTCAATCAAAGTTATACCATTTTCGTGCATGGTATCTAATTGGACCTGATTGGTTATTGCACTGACATTAACCAATCAAACCTCACAAGTGTAAGTTCTGTCCAAGCTTGAGTATGGAGAATGCTTTTTATGGTTGCCCGGACAGGCTGAGGGTGCTGTTGTGACCCTACGTGGGCATGCTACGATCAACCAAGATATATGTCCCTGATCCATACTGGCATGGATACGAGATTCCACATGATTATTTGCTTCGTGCGTCCAAGATGCGATAATAAGCGAAAAAAACAATTAGCTTTTTAATTAATTAATAAATTAACATTTTATATTTTGGGTAAACCTACATATAATGACAGTTAACATGCGACCACTCTCATCTCTCTATCACCCCTCCTTCATAGTGAGGTAATATCCGCTTTGCGGATAAGGATGAAAAGAACTAATTAACTTTTGAATGAAATAATAAATTAACATGTTATAGCTTTTGTGCATTTAAGCCATAGACCGTGACAATTAATATGAATCGAATATAACAGAATAGTTTATTGTTGAATCACGTGATGGTGAATGTGAGCACTATAATTTTTTTCTTTTTTTTTTTGTCAGTGAAGTATTTACAAAATACTCTCGCGTTTTTGTGATGTTTACTATGAATCTGCGTGTCTTGCTATCGGAAGAAGATTATGTTTTATGGTTTCTTGTCAGCATCATTGTGTCAGTCTTGTTTCTACTTTCTTGTATCATTTTCATTATACAATATTTGTTTTAATAAAAAAAATTGTATTATAAATTGTTTTTTTTGTGTACTCTTTTTATTGTTTTACACTGAGCCGGCAACATTTTATTCATCTTTTCAATTTGTACATCATCTATAGTCCCTCTCATATTCATTTGTGGTTTGAAAGTAGATTTACAACTACTGACGAAAGGTTTGCATTTAAAAGTGGAGACGATTAATACAATGTCTTTAAATGTGCAAGGAATAGGTGATAGATAGAATGGCAAAGGTGTATTAGAATTTCTAAATAAGATACAATTCCCTGATTACGGTTTACAAGATACCCATTTTAATAACGTTCTGAGCCCTATGCAGAGAGTGAATGGGCCATAAATGTTAATTAGATTACATATTGCACAAAAGAGTCGAATGAATTGGAAGGAGAAATTACGTTTTCTGAAGAATCTGAGTGCCTAAAAGATGAAAAATGGAAAAACCCAGGATGTGACGACTTTACCATTGAATTCTTGGAAAAACCCAGGATGTGACGGCTTTACCATTGAATTCTTAAAATTATTTGGAGAGCTAAAGGGCAACTTTGGTAAACTCGTCTAATTACGGATTTAGAAAAGGGGAGATTTCCATAACACAAATAGAGGGTTTTATTACTTATGCTAAAGGGAGACAAACCTAGATGTTCTTTAAATAAACTGGAGACCATTTACGTTAGTAGTTGCTGGTGGGTGTTGAGCCTCAAAATTTTAGAAGGTGGCACTTGGGCCTCATACGGGAGTTTAACATGGTGGGGGCACTTGGGCCTCATACGGGAGTTTAACATGGTGGGGGCACTTGGGCCTCATACGGGAGTTTAACATGGTGGGGCACTTGGGCTACGTACGGGAGTTTAACATGGCGGGGGCACTTGAGCTACGTACGAGAGTTTAACATTGGGGGTAGTCTGGGTGCGTACGGGAGTTTTTTTTTAACGTGGAGGGAGTGTGGGTGGGGGTGTGGGGAGGGTGGAATGGAATTAATCTTTCTTGAAAAAGGGGTGGTCCTAATACGTCATCTACTATCCAAACACCCCACACTACACTATCCAACACGCCGTGTGTAGTGACCTTTTGCCTAGTGGCTATATCTATATAGCCTAGAGTTATATATAAAGCATTACCTATACCTCAGATCATGTTGGAGGTGTCAGTAAATTTGCATATATTGTACCTATGTTATAAATAGCTTTGATCAAGGGAACTAACTTCTAATAACACTAAAATGGACGTGACTAAATGTTGTATTAAACTTCGGGAACCGTCACGGACTTTAGCGTTGACTAGAAAAAATCCGGAACATTAGATTATAATGGCCTAGACTAAAAGTAACACTAAAATTCCGAAATCGTACCGGACGTTAGCGGAGACTGAAAATAATCCGGAAAAAAAATGGAAAAAATTGACTGAGACTAAAAAATAGTACTAAAATTTCGTAACTCATTTTAAAATTTTTTTTTTATTTTATATTTTTTTATATACAAACCCAAATAAACCCAAAACCCAAACCCAAACCTAACACACTATCCTAAATTCTTTTATTTTTTAAATTTTTTTTTATCAAAACACACACACAACACACAACCATTTTTTTTACTTTTTAAATTTTTTTATATCAAACACAAAACTTACACACACTACACAACCTATTTTTTATTTTTTAAATTTTGTTTATATCAAAACACGCACCACACTATCCATTTTTTTACTTTTAAAATTTTTTTATATATCAAACACAAAACTTACACACACTACACAACCATTTTTTTTATTTTTAAAATTTTTTTTTTATCAAAACACACACACACACACACACACACACACACCACACAACCATTTTTTTACTTTTTTAAAATTTTTTTATATATCAAACACAAAACTTACACACTACACAACCATTTTTTTATTTTTTAAATTTTGTTTATATCAAAACACACAACCATTTTTTTTACTTTTTAAATTTTTTATATCAAAACACACACCACAAATATACAATCCATTTTTTAAAAAAAAAATTTTATTTGATGGACTGCAAAAGTTGTTGTTGTTGTTGTTGTTGTCTTTGCTGCTGCTGCTGTTGGTGCTGTAGTCTATTTCTTTCCTCCCAATTTTAGATCGATAGAAAGAGAGGGAAAGTGTTTTTTTGGTTTGGTGGGTAAAAAACAAACCACACAACACCATATTTTTTTTCAACAATAACCATTTTTTTAATTAACAATAACCATTCTAACATAAAAATATTAACAATTCAACAATAAAATTTTTTAAACAGGAAAATATTTACAAGGTTGACAACGTTGGGGTGGTAAACTAAACCTCCACCTTTCTACATCGACATCATTCTGATTGACATTACGCTTGTGAGCTAAAGACAAGAGATAACCAAAATGTTCACAAAACCATCGTTGTACTTTAGCATCGTTTCTAGCATAGTCACTATTAAACCAAGTCAGTAAATGTTCTAAGGAATATCCAAGACTGCGGTGATGAAGAAAATGTACACAATATTGTCCACACACCATGGAATCGATTCCTTGTAATTGAACATTATTGAATCGAGTCGAGACGGCATTTCTTCTGATAAAGTCAATGATGTCCTTTTCCAAAGAAGGTAATCCATAAGAATCAAAATATTCCACACAGTGATCGTTGGGAAAGTACACGGCAACCCAATGGCTTCCTGGTAGATGACTGTCGTCGGTATTGATGATATAGGCATGAACATCTTTCGGTTTACGATGAGGTAGTTCATCTTTAGCACATACCACAGGATTCCAAGAAGAAGTGTAGGAACTACGAGTCAATAGGTAATAAAGTTCTCTAGTATCCATTTTTTTCTTCTTCTTTTTTTTTTTCTTCAATGGAAATAATAGGTCACCAATTCACACCTGACTTTAAACTTGAATTGATCTGTCTTGTAATTCCACGAATATTCACGTCGGATAGGTTCTGCACTCTGTTGAATGAGCCCTTCGATGCGTCTGATCTCCAGAAGAGTAAGTGGAGGAAAAGAAGAATTCACCAAGTCTTTATACCATTGTCTCAACACTTTTTCGTCCGAGTTCTGGGACCAAGCCGTTTCCAAATAGTTGTCCAATTGTTCTTCACCTGTCAACATCATACATTGGTCGTGTTGTATCTGACTAGGATGATCGATTTGACATCCATGACATTGTTCTTGGACTAGACTGTTAATTATTTTACTCAATTCCTGAGCATAACAGGACACTAACTGTTTTTCTTGTTCTGGCCATCGAGAAATAAATCCAGTAAACTCGGTTTTAGGTTCTGAATGAATGACTTCGTCATCATCATCCTTTGTGGTAGTTTGTGACTTCTCACAAAATTCCTCATCTATTTCCATAGGTTCTTCTTCTACGTGTTGCATCTTTTTTTTCTTCTTCTAATAGTCTAGAATCACTTCTTTCAAACTGTTGATCTCTAGAGTATTATCAAATTCTGCATACAAGACGACGTTCACTGTGTCGGGTAGAGGATCTGCAAACTGAAGTTCCACACGAAGTGGGCCTGATTTTATAGGGTGGAAATGTCCTTCATCGCTGCCTTGGTCAGGAGTGAAATCAAATCCCCACAAGGCATACCCTCCTGCATAATCCTCGTACGAAATGCCGTGGCTGGTGTTGGTACCTAACTGTCCTGTGGCTTCAAACAGGCTCAGGTAAGATCGCAAGTAATTTTTATGGCCGTCGCTAAAGTTAGGTTCAAAAGATCTGGTGCACAAGGTCTTGCCATCTCGACTGACTTCTATCTTGGAGACGTTGTAGTGTTTAAACTCGAACGGATTCTGATCGTGGACTCCGTTGAGGGCTGCATTACTGACGATGCCAATCAGCAAACGTTTGGGGAGCTGTCCTTGGAAGATGTGATCTTCGACTTTGGATCGGAGTCCAGCGGCTATGGTAAAGGTTTTCACTTCCACTCGTCGCACAGGATACTTAGCAGTGGTTTTGCTCAAGGATTGACTGATGTCATTGGCTACTTTTGGTAAGACTTCTACACGTCGCACGTAAAGTTTGGCTTCTTGGATTTTGGTTTTCCACTCGTTAGCATGAGCCATCAAATGGAAGGAGGCACTACTACGATTCAGTCTCAGGCGTACATCTACTCCGTTCAACAAATACTTGTCTTGCAACCACATGTCCAAATGCAAACGATCTATCAGTTCTAAACTTCGTCTGATTTTCTTTCGACGGTCGTTAAATCCCACATTGTGAGGGACTGCTGGAATTATAGGATCACCATCATTAGCAGAAGTCTTCGCCGGTACTGACAGCTCTGTGTCGTTGAACTTTTCCGAGGTGTCAGGTTTCCAGACCACCGAAGCATCCAGATGAGTGTTCTTGGCTTCTTTTCCGTACGTCAATAGATTTTCCAAATAAGCACGGTAAGGGTAAGTATCCAAACTGCTGCTGACCAGTTTGTTATTCAAGTACAAATCTACTCCGCTGAACAAGGAATGCATGAAATTATTGACGGGTGCCACTCGGGCAGCTTCCCCAGGAAGGGTGTTGTCATTTTTTTGTACTTGAAGTTTCAGGTACAAGTAACTGTTATTCAGATTGATGTAATCTTCGGTTTGTCCTTTGATTTCAAATTCGATAGGAGCTGATTCCGTCAAAGACGATAGAGGATGAAATTCCACCCATTGGGATTCTTGCATCGTCATCATGGTGGGAGGCATAGAAAACATATCCAGTTCTGACTTGGTACATTCGCAAGAATCTCGGTGCATCATTTTCAATGGTTTAATAATCAAACACGTCTAATTCTCTGACGGTTCTTTTCTTATTCTTTCTGGAAGTACTGTGTGTTCTTTTATGAACTTTGAAGGGATTTCGATGTCGTCGTCTCTTTCTACCTTGTCCTTGCTGTGAAGTGGAAGAAGAAGTAATGCCAGGGCCTGAAGCGTGAAGCGTATTTATAGGATTTTCTTGGAGACCTAAAAGATCTTTACCAGTGGTCATCAACACATTTTTGCCTGCTCTCATAAAGGCTTCTTTTGGATTTTGTTTGTCGATGAGGACATTTTGCAAAAATTCTTTTCCTTGTGTCAAAGCAGCATCTTTTAAGGCATGAAATCCTCGAGTCACCATCGGTTTCAAAATAGGAGCTACCGTCCGAAATGCTGATTTTAACATATCTCCTAAACCATGTCCTCGTTGTCGAGTCACTCCTTGGTACACTGGATACATTTTTTTGGTTTGGGAGGTTAGTTACAAGGCGTTAGAGAACTTGTTTTTTTCGAAAATGTAGTTTCACCGTGACTTTTCCTTTGTCAATGACTGGCACATCTTGTCCCAAATCTCCTTTTATACTAATGTTGACACTGTCAAAATACGATTTACTGACTGGAAGATAATGAGGATGTACAAATTCACGGTGAACGTGAAACGTATTTCCACCTTCTTCGTACGCACCAGCAGCAGTATCCACTTTGAAAGGAATGACTCTCAGTAAAGGAGCAGCTGTGTGGCCCACCACGTTGTACTCCACCACATCGGAGTACACAAACATTAAATTCAGTCCAACGTTCAATTCGATTGGGGTGCGAAAAGCCCCTCCGAAATCTGTGTTGGTGTGGATTGTTTGTTCACCATGATACTTTTTATTTCCACCCAAAATATCAAACAACCCAGCAGAAAAACCGATGGTCATGAATTTTCTTTCGTTCGCGGGTAAGTGTTTGTCTTCTTTCTCGTCGAATGGCTTTCCCTCATGCTCTTTCAAAAATTGCAAGAGGAAACGGCGTGCCACAGGATGGTATTTGATCTCTACCCATTTTTGTTTTTTTTCCAAGGCTTTGCCAAATTGGGCTTCGAAGACGGCCGCAATGGTCTCCACCAAATGTTGAGCACTAAAATAATACCTTTCAGGAATTCTCATGCGATAGGTCGAGTAGGGAGTATTGTCAGTTTTTGAACTCATTTTTTTCCCAATTTCAGGATCATGAGCGTCCAACTCTTTTTGCACTTTTTCGTTATAGATTGCTACGTCAAAAATGGTTTGATTTCCAGACACATTCTTGATTTGCGTAGGATGAATGATTTCTACCAAAGCCACTTCCCAATGAGCGTCGTGATCCAATTGGAAGGCCTGAGGTAATTTGGCCGTGAAACAACATAATTTGTTGTTGGGAAACACATCCATGGAACTGTCACTGGGTAAAGTTAAATAAAAGTGGTCATTCATAGTTCTAAGGTGGTTCTGGTGTCTGAGGAGTCACTCAAGTGAACAGAAGAATGATGTTCAAAAGGTTCCAAAAGAGAATTGGTATTGTGGTGGTGACTGGACGAAGAAGAAGGTGAACTGGCGTTGGTCGAACTAGCGTGGTTGTTGCTATGGCTGCTGTTGTCCGTCGTAAATTTCAAAGAGGGACTGGGTAAAAGATAACCGATGCAACTGCTTAAGTAAAATGGTCCACAATTGTTTGTCTCCTTGTTGTAAACTCAAATTGGCAATAGCTGCTCCGATGACACAATACACTACAAAAATTTGGCAGAAAAAGACGATTTGATTTTTAGGCACACGTTCTCCGCACCACATCCAGAGCGGTTGTTTTTGTAATTCCTGAAGAGAAGAACTCTGTGAAGGAGTCGTTGAAGTCTGGGTTGCTGCTGTGTTGAATGGCATGTTGTTGGGTTACTTCTTTTTCTTTTTATAGTCGACGACTTGAGAAGCAGCAATCCAAGAATCAAAACTAGGAGGATATCCTTTCCAACGTACTTTGACTTCTTCTACTCGTCGTTTGCCTACTTTGCGTGTTCTTTGTTCGAGAATGCTTTCGATGTCGTACAAGGTGTCTTCTTTTTTAGTCACTCGTTGTAACTCAGGCAAGTAAAATGTTCCTTTGAGTACTTCACCGTGCATGTCTTCCAATTTATAGACGGGAGGATCACGTCCACGGACGGGGGTAGTGACACGAAACAATTCGGTGGTCCAGTTAGGTAAATAACCTTTGTCAAAAGTGCGTTTGGTTTTTCCGATGCGAACCCAATCTCCCGTCTTTACCTCCAACAAGGTTTTTCTTCTACTTTTTTTCTTCTGGGGTGAACCAAATAATTTATCAAATACGACCACTTCGTTTTCAGGGCTGACCTCTTCGGGGGCACATCCGATGCTACGATGGTACGATTGATTGTACGCTTTGACCAAACGGGGTAACACGTCGATGTACTTGAGAGTATGTTGATGTGTAAAATATTTCCACATGCGTTCTTTCAAAGTTCTTTGAAATCGTTCCACAATACTGGCTTTGGTTTCAGGATTTTCGGTAGTAAAAAAATTAATTTGTCTTTGTTTCAATTCTTTTTGAAAAGCTTGATTTAGAAATTCGGTGCCTTTGTTAGTTTGCCATCGTAAAGGTTGGCGTCCACTTTGTTTCAAGACCAATTTTAAGGCACGTACCAATTCGGTACTGCTTTTAGAGGTCAAAGGCACGACCCAAGCAAATTTGGAAAACACGTCGATGACACAAAACAAATATTTGTGGCCACGATTGTAAGTGGCTAAATGAGAGACGTCGGCTAAATCGGCTTGCCATTGATGATCGATACCTTCCACTTGAGTTGTACTTCTAGAAAATTTACGTCGAATGGGTTTGTGTAACGTGTACGTCGATTGTTCTTGTAAACATCGTCGTACTTCGGGCAAACGAACACTTTTCAATTTACTTTTAGCAGCTCGATATAATTTTTGAACTCCTCCGTAACCAGCAGCATGACCAGGATTGTAATAAATGGTAGCTAAAAGTTTCTCCATGATTCCTCAATAAGTTACCCACTGTTCGATGCTACAACTTTGAGTGTCGTGAGGTTTGGAGGAAGCGGCTTGACGCGTTCGACGAGCCACAGGAGTGGGTAGTGAAGAAGGGGTAATGATGGTAGGTTTCTTCTTGGTGGTGTCTTTTTTCACTTCAGTCTTGCTGTCTTTCTTTTTTTCTTCTGCTGAAGAAGGAGTGGACATCTTCTTATGAACCCAAGCTTTCATGGCTTCTCGGTGTGGAGTAGGTGAGGGTGTCAAGAAGGAAGCTGCAATTTGACTAGGTATGCCAGCAGACGGAGTTTGAAAAACTTCTCGAAGCTCGTTGTCTTCTGTCGTCCCCGTACCGGTGTCTCTTTTAGTGGTGTTGGTGGTCACTTTAGGTTCGCTTTTCATCAGGGTTTTGAAATCTCTCAGAGTGGGTGGAGCTGTTTCGTCTACAGCTTTTTGGTGAAAGAGTTGTAGACGTTGTAAAAGTGGACCGTACCGTTGCGATTTTTCTGTTTCGGACAAATCGCTTCGTTCCATCAGGGATTGTATTTCTTGTTGTAACTGAGACATCTCGTTGAGATTAGGATTGGGTGGTAAATGAGGTATCCGTTGTTCGTTCCAACGATGAAATTCCATCCATCGTTTGTAAGGTACTAAAGTCAGTTTTCGTCCTTCCATTTCATTCAAGGGTACCAAAAAGGTGTGGTCTTTTCAGAGAAGGGTGGTCCTTTTTATCTTCTTTTTTTTTGTTATCGCATGACCCCTCCTAAAAGCGGTCCAGCAATCGTTCCTAACAAAGGAGCAGCTATTTTTAACAACGGTCCTATCAACATAGGTAGAAATCCTCCTCGTTGCACCAACATTTTTTTCTTTTGTTGAAGAGGTATTTTCTTTTTCACCATTTGACGAAGAACGTTCCGATGTTTACCTAATTTTTGTTTCTGTATCTTGGACAAAGGTACTGTTCCTTTCAACACGTTCAAACAACATTCACACACGGTATCGATGATTTCTTTAGGAGCTGTTTGAATGAGTTGTTTTCGCATGGGAGTATTGGATTTGGTTAGGACAGACAAGACATCCCAATGTTTGCCTAGACGAGGTGGAAGTCGTCCTTTTTTGGTGGTTTTACTTTTCTTCTTTTTTTGGTGGAGGTGGTTGTGGTGTGCACGTTTGGGAGCCATCTTAGAGGTGAGGAGTAAGTCTGAAGTCTCTGGCAGGGTACCCTTCTATTTTATACTGGAATACGTCTCCACTGATTGTCTGCACGACGTACCAACTTAATGACAGGCCTCACTCGACGTTGAGGTGTTTTCAAAGGACTAAATCGAGTCAATTCTTCTTTGGATAAATCCAGTAAACTTTGTAAGATACCAGTTCTTTCTTGGACTTTGGTTTTAGGGGAAGGTACTTTGTTGGTGGCTGCTGCCATAGCCAAATCAGCCGATTTCGTCGAGGGTCCCGAAGTGGTGACTTTTGAAATAGGTTTCCATTTTTGCATCAAATTAGGAAACACGGGACTTAAGTCTGTTTTGGCAGGCATCATCGTGAAGGGTGGTGAAGATGATTGGGACGAAGGAGAAGGAGACCTCGTCACGGTTGTTTGTCGTGGTGTCTTGCGGGTGTACGTTTTCCTGGCTGCAGCAGTTCCTCTCTTACGGCGGGTGCTAGTGGTAGGTGTTGTTTTCTTCTTCTTGGCACGACTTTTCTTTGTGGCTTTCTTCTTTTTAGGACTTTTCTTCTTTTTGGGTGATTTGGTTTTTTTGGCTTGGGCATTAGGATCCCATTTCAAAAGGGAACGAATCATAACCCCTCATAAAGAACCGCTTCCTCCAGGAGTTAAAATGATTTGTTTTTTAGTCCGCGAATCGATTCTAGGATCAGCCAGTTGTGACAATGCCGCTTTATGTTTTTGAAAAAAACGTTGAGTTTGATGAGGGATGTGAATGATGCCTTGCAGTAATTGACGTGCTGTCAAAGTAAACCATCGTAACACTTCTTTAAGACTCGCTTCTAACAAATGAGCACGGACTTGTGCATTTTTTTCACGACTGATACCATACAAGGCACGAATCAATTTAGCCGAAGGATGAGCTTGAAAGGAAGTCATCTCGAAAGAGTGTGAGACAGAAATGACGTAGTAGGTTGTTTTTATAGTTTTTTTTTCAAAAATTGGCTGAAGGGGACGTGTAAATGACAGGACCACCTTCTTGACCCCAAGGGTGAAACAATTGAGCACGAAATCTCAAATAGTCAGGAGTGGTGGGTTTTAAGTCGATGAGTAAATACTCGTGAGGGGTTTGAGTGGCATCGTCGTACGCATAATTGAGCCAAGGAGCCCCTAACTGTTTGGCTAACACTTGTACTTGAGATTTGTCTCTGGGGCTTTTAAACAAGACCACGTATTGAGCATTCAGACTAATGGTTCGATGGGCTTTACTTTGTTGAAATAAATTTTGAGTAATGTAGACAATACTAGCATTACGATGGTGTCCTTTTCGTGTAAACCAAAGTTTAATTTCTTCTTCGTCTTCTCCTAACATGTCATCAAAAATAACCAAATGGGTTTGAGTCACGTCAGACACGATTCCATCGTCTTCGTGAGGGATGCCTTCTACAAACGAAATGGTTTCTCCTTGACTTTCTTGGAGTAGTGTGTAAGACGGTTGCCACTCTTTGTAACACCACACGATACGTTGAGGTGGATGATCGAACAAATCACCGTTATGTTCGATCAAACGTTTGACAAATTCGGTTTTACCTGAACCACTCGGTCCAGCAATCAACATGTTAAATGGATGGCGCAGATACAAAGCATCCCAACTGGAACGATCTAACTTTTCGTCAATCACTTAGACGACAGAAGCAGAAGAGGCAGACGAGGTAGAAGAAGAAGATGATGTAGCCATGACTGAGGTAAGAAGATTTTTGAGAAGAAGACAAAAGACCCAAGACATTTTATACATTTTCATACACGTTTATTTATTTTTTTTAAAAAGCAACCAACACAACAAAAAACATATTTTACAGCTTTACACGAACACGAAGAAGCGAACTAGTGAGAAAATAGCAAATTAAAATGATCACGTACAAGATTAAGACTACCACTACAACATTTAAAGTTCTGTATAAACAAGTCAATGTACAACATTCTGGCCTCCTAGGAATGAAAAACACAGGCACTGCTGCTTGGGGTGGCATTCTTCTGGTCGTCTTTGTTTTGGTAGAAGAATGCTCTGACGACGGCGGCAAGGAAGGGTTGTGTTCCTCTGGGGGTGGTGGTTGTATTTGGACAACGGTGTGGTCCTCTTTTTTTGTGGTGTCAGGTTCTTCTTCTTTTTCTTCTTTCAGGATTTCCCATTGAGGTTCCCATTTTTCACTTTTGGACCCTTATGGACATGTTGCCAAATCTTTGGCAAACTGAGCCACTTCTTGTAGCCAATATTGGAAACCAAGGTTTCTCCAGGGTCGTACATTTTTCCAATTGAAAAGTTGTTGGTGTAACTCACTAGCAATACACACTTCTTGGAATGTTTTATAGACAGATAAAGTGTGACGAATGTCTTCTTCACATGGAGGTTCCTCACTGATTTTCATTACCACTCTCAACGCTTTACGTACAATGTTTCTTTCTTGTACTGATAAAATCAAATATTTATAGTCTTCTTCTTCTACTAAGTCCGAAGAAGAACAAAGGGTCATACTGTATTTTTGAACTCAACAATTGAGTCCAAAACAACCACGGATCCTTCAAAATAATCCAAGGCAAACACTTGTCCTCAAAAATATTCCACAACGAATGTCCTGGAAAACGAATTCCAAGATAAGTAGTCACTAAGACACACACTGCATAACGTCCAAAATTCAATGGTAACAGTTCTTGTATCAAGTCATTATAATCCTCTAAGGTCTGAACACGATCGTTGACTTCCTTCCACGGAATCCGTTTCACGAGTGACGTGTACAGCGCAGGCATGCCAACTCTTTATAGAGTCGATGGCAAAGGTAGGTATCTTGGGTGGCATGTTTTTATAGCCAGGCTCCCAAGGTTGGTACCTTTTGAGAAAGTCTCCGTGAACGCAGCTATTGTGATAGACGTTTCCTATAATCATTCTTCTATGACCTTGGAAGAGGGTATAGTGTACAGCTCGAGAAATGACATTGAGTTTACGTTTCACTTGGATCTTGACAAACTCTTGGTAAATCTTTTCGCGCACTTCCAAAGGCAAGCCACGAATGTACTCTGGTAAAGTTTCCGACTTGGAAAGAAGTAACTCTCTTTTGTATTCTGCACGATACTCGTGATAGTTTTTCTTCAAAATCAGATTTCTGATATGTCGAAAGTCACGATAGTACGCAAATCGAGAAATGAATTGAAGTTTGCGTTTCACTTGAATCTGGACAAACTCATCGTAAATGCGTTTTCTCAACTTCAAAGGCAAGGCACAAATACGCTCTTCTAAGCTAGGAGGTATATACTGAAAAATGTGTTCTCGCAACTCTAAGGGTAAACCACTAATGTATTCTTCTAAAGAAGAAGTATTCTCCTCCGACATGGAATTTTTTTTACTTCTTCTTCTTCTGTTTGGCATCTGGCTCATCGTACCCGTACTGTTCTAAAGCCACTAAAGGTAAGAACTGACAGTGCGGAAACCATCTGGCATGTTCAATGTCAGCTGAGTCGGTAGGCTCCCATTGGTGAAGTTTCACACCACAACTGAAACATTTAACTTTATCTCCTTCTCCCGTGTATTTAAATCCAAATATAGCTAAATCTTCGGGTTTAGGTCCTTCTAGAAATTTTGGCCACTTGTCTTTGAATGACTCGAGTCGACTTTCATACTTGGAATAACCAGGTAAACTCACAGGTATTCTGACATGCGAATATGGACCAACATTGACCTTGTTGTCGTTAACGTCAATACCAGTTCCTTTAGTATTTCCAGTAAAACATAAAGGCCGTACTGCCTCTTTAGAGGGTGGCCGATGAGTGGTGAGACTTGGAGAGGGTCCTGAATCCAAGATGTTACAAGCTACGGAATCCTTTTGAACGTGTGAATCCGGAATGCCAAACCGTACAGAATCCGTTTCATCGCATGGTACTGCATCACACTCCAAGTCGTGATGATAGTCCTTGGAGTTCACACTACCACTTAATTTCTCCCTTAGTGGTGGTGGTGGTGGGTGGGTGGCAGTTTGAGTACTCTTATTGTAGTTTGGTGAAAGGATGACAAAATGACTCATCTTCTTTCTAGATTGACGTCTGAATTTGCAATGAATGGTTTAACTTGGAAGGGGTCCCTTTTTTATACCTGTCCACTGTACCATCCAAAAAGTATTGTAATGTCATCCGTGGAAACGCTAAAGAAAGGTAAGCACAGTTTGGTGACCATCTGACATGTTCCAGGAGAGCTGAATTCTTACAATCCATACGAATAGTGGCACCACAACTAAAACACTGTACTTTGTTTCCCTGTCCAAAGTAAACAAATCCTCCTCTGGCTAAAGAGTAGGAAGTAGGTAATCCATTTTTTCCTTTTTTGGATGTGCTCCATCGATGAGGACAATAACAATAGTCAGGCATGTGTTTAGGCCAATTTTTGAACGTTTTCAAGCGACTAGCACACTCATAATAGTCAGGCAAGGCCAATGTTGAAGTCATCTTTTGGTGTTGTCTTTTTTTCTATTTCAAGACGGTTTCCTTTTTTATACTCCAAATCAGCGTGTCCGTAAGGTAAAGTCGTGTGATCTGAAAGTCTCACTCGTTTTTGGTACACAATACAATACACTTTTTGAACAGGTCGAGTCACGATTTGATGATTAGGTAGTCGTACAATCTTGTGAGGTTCTAACGTGGGTACTTGAAAGACTTCCACTTGTCCAGACAGTAAAGCATTTTTCAAAACCTCAAAGTTAACCACTTGGCTGGTTAGGGATGCCTGCTTGTTGCAACAGGAGTTCTGCTTCGTTTCGTTGTTTGGCTCTGTCCGACTGTCGAATGTTATTCCAGGCTCTTTTCCATTCTTTGCTCTCATTCTTGTTGGCATACGTTCGCCCCACCACAATAGCCCGAGCCAAGCACATCTGGTCTTGAGTATTGTCGATTTGGACGACACTGCGTTTGGTACTTCGAATATCGTCCACCAGTAACGGTTTCCTACTTCGTCCACTTCCTCAAGGAGGGGAAACGTGAGTGAAGTAAAGTGTGGCCTTTCCATCGGTGATGGTAAACTTGTCGTTCGATTGTTGAACATGTTCTATTTTGGACATGACTTTGTCTGGCGTTAATTCTGCCGGGGTGCTGAACTCGATCCAAACAGGACTCTTCAAATTGTCATGATGAATGGCCAGTCTCAATCGATCGTCTTCTTTGGCTCCACATTGTCGTTTCAAGTTCATTAAGACAGAATCCCACAAATCGCTAATGAACCCCGCCGCTTTCTCGGGAGGTACTTTGGACTTGAAGTCTTTAAAGTGAACCGTGTGAGTGTAAGCTGTAGTTTTAAATTTTCGAGAAGTTATTTTTTTCCGTCTCTCGAATCCGATAGTAATTTTCAGGAGGAGCCAAGGTAGTAGGTAGTGTTTTTTGATCAGGGGTTCTGGTGTTGGTAGTGGTGCTGGTGGTGGATTTTGTTTTGGGTGGGTTAGAAGTTTGGGTTTCAGGTTCACTCATCTCCTCTTCGAAGTCACTAGCATGGACTTGAGCTAGTAGTTCATCTAGCGGTGTTTCAGGCGGTACGGAATGTCTTCGTCGTCGTGGTATCTTTGTTTCTTCTTCTTCTTCTTCTTCTGGTTTCTCATGGCTTCGGCGTGATCTTTTCATCTTGAAGTTTACTTTGAAACTGATTCAGATTCACCCAGGGAACCTATATATATATATAGACCTTCTTACCCTCAGAATCACTGGTCGTGATTGAACTTTCAAACTGTGAAGATGGAAAAGTAATGCGATAAAAGTCAAGATACTGGAATTGAATTGAATAAGTATGTTCATAAGGTGTATGATAATTATGCTGCTGACATACTTGGTAATGTCTATCATATGAAGTATGGAAGGAAAGTCAAAGGAAATTTGAATTCATTTGGATTGATAAAGATTAAGGTTACTGGTAAGGAAGGAAAGAGGAAGAAACATACAAATCGAGGGAGATTTGTCTTTGAAGCGGTGAATGGAGTGGATCTACCAAGACAGAGTGAAGTGGTACATCTCAATGATGTATTTGATGATGATAGAATAGAAAATCTTCAAGTGATGACTGCTAGTGAACGAACATGTTTGCATAAACATGTGAAGAATGATAAAGAAAAAAGGAGAATTAATTTTGGAAGTGATAGAAGTGTGTTGTGCCAGTTTGTTGGTGAGACAGAGGAAAGAAGATTTGAAAGTATGGAAAAGGCTGCTGAATATTTTGATTGTCATACAGGAAGTATCTACTATTGCTGTACTGGGATTTGTAAGTCGGTCTTTTCGAAGAAGTTCCAGAAAAGATTTCAAGCTAGATGGGAAGAGCCAGAGAAGAAGAGTCAAGGAACTAGTGGATTTGTGAGACCTGTGAAATTAACTGACTTGAATTCAGGATTATATAGTCGGATGGATTCCATTTGTGATGTGGCAAGATGTTTTGGATTAGATCATAGTAAAGTTTACAAGATTTGTAAAAAAGAGCGGTGGATTCGAGATGATAATGGACATTTTATTAAATTGGAGTTTATCAATGAGAGTCCAGAAGAAAGTTATGAGAGAATTGTAGACAAGAATCTTCCTGAAGTGTCAGAACAATAAGAGAATGAAATGGTAAATATGGAAGTGTATTGAACTGTATTGGACTTATATGAAATTGTTTTATTACCACGAGTAACATAATGTATATACATTGAATAAAATATAATTATTATTATTGATGTATATCTCTGAATGGTGTTGTGTGGTTTGTTTTTTACCCACCAAACCAAAAAAACACTTTCCCTCTCTTTCTATCGATCTAAAATTGGGAGGAAAGAAATAGACTACAGCACCAACAGCAGCAGCAGCAAAGACAACAACAACAACAACAACAACTTTTGCAGTCCATCAAATAAAATTTTTTTTAAAAAAATGGATTGTTGTGGTGTGTGTTTTGATATAAAAAATTTAAAAAGTAAAAAAAATGGTTGTGTTTTGATATAAACAAAATTTAAAAAATAAGAAAATGGTTGTGTAGTGTGTGTAAGTTTTGTGTTTGATATATAAAAATTTTTAAAAAAAAGTAAAAAAATGGTTGTGTGGTGTGTGTGTGTGTGTGTGTGTTTTGATAAAAAAAATTTAAAAAATAAAAAAATGGTTGTGTAGTGTGTGTAAGTTTTGTGTTTGATATATAAAAAAATTTAAAAAGTAAAAAAAATGATTGTGTGGTGTGTGTGTGTTTTGATAAAAAAAAATTTAAAAAAAAAAAGAATTTGGGATAGTGTGTTAGGTTTGGGTTTGGGTTTTGGGTTTATTTGGGTTTGTATATAAAAAAATATAAAATAAAAAAAAAAATTTAAAATGAGTTACGAAATTTTAGTACTATTTTTTAGTCTCAGTCAATTTTTTCCATTTTTTTTCCGGATTATTTTCAGTCTCCGCTAACGTCCTGTACGATTTCGGAATTTTAGTGTTACTTTTAGTCTAGGCCATTATAATCTAATGTTCCGGATTTTTTCTAGTCAACGCTAAAGTCCGTGACGGTTCCCGAAGTTTAATACAACATTTAGTCACGTCCATTTTAGTGTTATTAGAAGTTAGTTCCCTTGATCAAAGCTATTTATAACATAGGTACAATATATGCAAATTTACTGACACCTCCAACATGATCTGAGGTATAGGTAATGCTTTATATATAACTCTAGGCTATATAGATATAGCCACTAGGCAGAAGGTCACTACACACAGCGTGTTGGATAGTGTAGTGTGGGGTGTTTGGATAGTAGATGACGTATTAGGACCACCCCTTTTTCAAGAAAGATTAATTCCATTCCACCCTCCCCACACCCCCACCCACACTCCCGCCACGTTAAAAAAAAAACTCCCGTACGTACCCAGACTACCCCCAATGTTAAACTCCCGTACGTAGCTCAAGTGCCCCCGCCATGTTAAACTCCCGTACGTAGCCCAAGTGCCCCCACCATGTTAAACTCCCGTATGAGGCCCAAGTGCCCCCACCATGTTAAACTCCCGTATGAGGCCCAAGTGCCCCCACTATGTTAAACTCCCGTACGTGGCCCAAGTGCCCCCACCATGTTAAACTCCCGTATGAGGCCCAAGTGCCCCCACCATGTTAAACTCCCGTACGTGGTCCAAGTGCCCCCACCATGTTAAACTCCCGTATGAGGCCCAAGTGCCACCTTCTAAAATTTTGAGGCTCAACACCCACCAGCAA
The DNA here is from genome assembly GCA_029931535.1 of Margaritifera margaritifera. Taxonomy (NCBI): domain Eukaryota; kingdom Metazoa; phylum Mollusca; class Bivalvia; order Unionida; family Margaritiferidae; genus Margaritifera; species Margaritifera margaritifera. Next base: position 4,736,687 of record JAQPZY010001595.1, on the reverse strand, counting down.
CTACTTACGTTACGTTACTAAGCATTCCGTATAAAATAGCTTCAGCCGTCACAGACAATGAAATAAAGAAGAAATTGCAGAAGTTGATTCACCAACATCAAACAGGGTCCATGAAAGGTAATTATATGGGAGAAGTGGTCAGACTTCTACAAGATATTTTTTGTGCTTGATGAAAGAGAATAACACGATGGTGTAATTTTGCGAGTAGATGTTTCAAACGCTTTTAATTCGGTCTTTTGGCAAATCATAGAAGAAGAACTTACTTTTTTCAACTTTGGTCCAAAGATTAAACAGTGAACAACATTATAATAGCATTAAAATACGTTTTATCTACGTTTCTTCACCTTTTTTCAGGATTGGTCGCGGCTGTGAACAAGGAGATCCCCTTTCCCCTTATTTAGTTATATTGGCTGCAGAAATGTTAAGTGTATATGGTTCGAAAAAACTGATAATGGATATTGATATACATGGAAATAAAAACATAAAATTGCAGAATATGCTAGTGACACCTCGTTTATGCTTGATGGGACAGAAAATTAATTACATGCCACTGTAGAAACTCGGAATAATTTTGCTTATATATATATATATGGGCTGAAAATATATATTGGTCAAACAGAAGCAATAAAAATAGGAGCCTTAAGGCATTCTGCGACTCGACAATGTTCTCATCTAGGATTATATTGGGTTTCAAGATTTATATTGCGTAGCACTGAATTGTCTGCAAACATAGATGAAATACTACGTAATAATTTCGAAGAAAAAAAAGCTCAAAGGTATTTAAAAATGTTAAGCGAATCGAGTCGCAGAAAAATAACTATATATAGAAAAAATCATCGTAATTAAATCACTTGCTTTATCCAAACAACGCGTTTCTTCCTTATGTTACCAAATCCAACTCCACATGTTTTGAAAAAAATATATATATATATTTTTGGAATTATTTGGAACAATAGACCAGATAAGTTAAGCAGACTTTTATCATTATAAGCTGGTAAAAGGAGGACTTCAAATGAAGCATACAGAGTTCTTGTAGAATCACTCAAGATATTTTGTATTAGAGGACTGACTTTTAATCACGCTGGTAGACACAATATCATCGATTACTTTTTTCACAAAAATAATACATCCTTTAATACATTATATTATTATTATTATTATTATTATTATTATTATTATTATTATTATTATTATTATTATTATTATTAATCGAGATCAGAAGTAGTAAACTTGTTAAATGATATTTAAAAAATCCCCTTTGAAAGCAGGTATTACAGGTTTGAGCTAACTTTATCAATATTTAAAATGACAGAAGTTCTTTTAGTTACTTCACAGTAGGATCCATGGAAAAATAGAAATATAATTATCGAAAAGAACAATTTTGTAAAGGACTTAGTTGTTAAAAGGTGTTACAATTTTTGTTATCACTTTTTCGATTAAAACGGATCCTTTTAGACTTATGACAATTTTTGTTGTTGAGATTTTCAATTGTTTACCACCGAGTAACCATCTGTATCGTGATTACTTATACTCTTGCAACATATAAAAAATCAAACGCCATGCGAATTGCATAATATAAATTTACTTTTGCTGAAGTAATTCCTTCCAAAATTTTATAAAATATTCAGCCAAGTTGACAAAAATAGGAAATACACACGCTTTCTCCACGTTGGCCTTCGTCATCTGGCAATAAAACTCCAGAGAGTTGGTTTAAATACCCCGAATGACGTCCAAGATAAAATAAAAAATTGCTCTAAAAGTCAGAGTACAAAAGTATACAAACTTTAAATTTAATTTTTTTTTTTAGTACTCAGATCGATAGTACTGTACAAGTAAAGCCCAGACAACCTGTCTCTGACAATATCTGTACTTCACTAAGTCTACTTTACAGTCGCTCATTATGATAGAAAGAAGAATAAAAGAAGACAATCTTTAAAGTTATAAATGCAAAAAATCCAGGCTCGGCGCGATTCGAATTATAGTTTTTGATATAATTTCTTTAAAATTCCCATTCGAAACTTCGAGGTAAATCCTTCTGATGATAGCTCGACTCTGTGCCGAAAGCTGCTGGACGAGGATTGACCAGTCGAATTAAGACTTGCATGCGATGGAAAAAGCCCATGATATTCCGATTTGTAGAAATACCAGAGTTAGTCCGAATGGCTCTTCCGCCAATGTTCGGTAAAACAGAAAAGACACGAGGTGTTCCAATTAAGTTTTTATGCTGTAGATTTAAAAAAAAAAAAAAATTACATGCACACTGACTTAAAACTGTCACAACTGAGGGTCTGTACTCACTCCCTATAGTTTACGGACACTCGTTTCGGTCAGTAAGAAAAAAGAAAAGAAACAGTTGCAATTTTGTATTTATCTTTGTACTGACAGAAACGTGTGCCTGTGTTATAATCCCCAGAAGACGTTCTATAGAAGTGAGAGCGCCACAACGGTACTACTTTGAACCGTTCTCCCAAACTTCATAAGTTTCGATTGTTTTTGAAAACCGATCACTTCTATTTGGGCATTATGGGATTGGGGACTACATGCAAAATGTATTGACCTCCGGCCCCATTATGACTTGTTAAAAAGTCAGTCTAATATATGTCTTGATTATAGTTTGAACTCAGTAAAATTCTTCGTAAAAATGTGTTCAACATGTGTTTTTGCAAAACGTAAAATTGACAGTGTTTATCGGAGCACTTCCGTTGTCAAATCTTCAGTTTCAGACTTGATTAGTTTTTCTCATGTCGTCAATTGTTTGGAACTATTTTGTTAGACTCTTAATATACATATGTGTCCGCCAAGCTTGTCAGCGTCGGGATAAATTCCAAGACTGGATAGTAAATCGCCAGATAGCAGAGGCGCTGACTTAGCGGCGATGGTGGAGTGCCTTTTTTGTGAATGATCCATTTGGTCTACCTAGGCCATTTCTGCGAGACAAAAACATGTATGATTCGTTGGCTTGACCGCAAAGTTGCGAATGAGGATCATACCTCGAATGCATGCCGACAGTGCCATTTGGTGCACCTAGTTAAGTACGAAACAAGGTTTGACCGACAAATTGCGAATGTGTCGTACTCTTTTTTCATTTCCTGCTTCTCAGTCAATCCTACAGGTAACCCAATCGTAGAAATAGCCGAGGTGGTCTGATAAGATTGGGGTTTCTTTTTTGCGAAGACATTTTTGGCGAACAAAATTTTTGATTTTTTTTCTCTGTAAATTACTGCGCCGACATACATCCGAGGAATATTAGTGGAAATAGTCGAGATAGTTCTGAATGCCAATGATCGAGAGCATTCGGAACATCCTCATCTCTTTCCTATGCGAGTCGGATATCTTCGACTCTCTGAAAGAGACTCAGAGGTAAAGGTGGCCCTCTACAGTTTCGTATGTTGCATAAGGGGGTTAGATTAAAGAAAAAGAATTAGCCAGGTTTTCCTCACTGGTTGTCCTAGCTATTTAAAAAAGACCTTGTACATCTTAGGTATTGTTTAAAGAACTTTTAATTCCCTTTATTTTGGTGTATGATTCATGGGTGTAATTTGGGTTATAAAGTATACAGCTTGGTCTTAATTAAGATGTGCGCCTCTCAAAAATCTGCTAGCTCCGCTTGGTCATTTTCACTTCCTGGACTTCAAAGGTAAATAAACAATAAAAAAAGAGCCGATAACTTTTTGTTTTTACTTTTTACATATTTTGTAATACATTCATTGTACTTTCATGGGCTGGTATTGTCTACTCTGGCAAAGTTCGTTTCCCTGTTTTAATAACTGCTGAAAATAGTGTACTTTTGACTAATTCAGGCTAATATTTCGAGTACTTTGGAGCGGCCATTTCTGTCTGCTGTGTGCTTAGATCATGTCCAATTTCCACAATACAATATGCAAAGAATTTTCATCCACGGTACGTGAAAGTAGCATAGAGGTATGCCAACATTCTCTCCATTGCGCATGCTGCAAATGCAAACAACTTCATCTTACACCTGTCACTCTCTCAGAAGCACGTAATATCTGTAGAGCGCCCCCAATAGTAGTGATATTTCCCAAAGTGGTAAGTTTTTGGCCGACGAACATCTGGCAAGATGTGAGAAGAATAGATTTTTATAAAACGACAAGTGTTGAAAATAACAATTGACAACGTTTGAGCAGTCAATAAAATACCTGTACTTTTAATTTTTAATATTATTATTCCTGCAACTTTGAAATTTTAAAAAAAAAAAAAAATTAGAAATCATTCGGTTTAAATACTCTGAAACTATTGCTTACGTTGCTGTTAATGATGATACTTCATAATGTCATTGTGACATCATAAAGTTATTATGACGTAATAACAAACATTGACTTTGGGGCAGTTTAAAATGGTAATTGTTTTATCCGAGGTTGTTTCTAGGATGCGATGGAAAAGGCCGACGATATTCCGATTGTGACGGTAGAAAAACCTCCATGTGTTCCGATTGAATTAAAACAAAATGGAAAAACCCGAAGAGCAAAACCCCGAGGAGCACAACACAGGAAAGGAAAACAAAAAGCAATGCAAGGAACAAGAGGGTTTAACAACCGCGAAAAAGATGAGATCCGATTTTACGGTATTAATAAATGAAACTTTTTATTGATAACGGGATATATTCGGGTACAATCAATGTGTTATCAGTTTTCGAGGTTTTTTCCACTTGTTATTCTGTCTAGTGGTTCCAGGTACAGTGCGTGCGGCAGTAACGGATCATAGACAGTAACGGACCATTTTCACGTTTATCGCTGCTTTTATTGCCAATTACTAAATTGACCATGATAATTTTGTGGCAGTCATCTAGCGTAATCAATTACCTAAATCATAACAAAAGCTCGACTGGCGAGGACGCTTCCAGTCTAATCGAGGTTTGTAAAATGAAAGTACGTTTTTACCAATGAGGCGAAATTTTAGCCTCAGTCTGAAGCATACTTCCAAGAATTGCTGACAAATCTAAACAATTGCCCAGGTAAAACATAAATCAAGAATTATTTTAAAAACTATATTTTTTGTTGGAATGAGATATATCGTTATTTATATAAAACGCTGCAGTAATAGTCTAGAAATTGACATATGAATGCACCTAGACCAACAAGTTGTTCTCCACAATGAGTAATGTCAGAAAAAAAGAAAATGGTGGAAAACAACTGATTGGTCTAGAATGTGCCTTTGTGAATATGACAATAACAGATTGGTCTTGCTCAGGTTTACAATTAGCTATGCATATATATACACATGCCATAGATGTATATTAATTGTTAAGTTTTTTAAACTCAGGGGTTTATAAAAGCAGAAAAATATATAGTCACTGCCATTTTGTGAAAATGTTTTCTCAGGGTGTATTTTTAAATCAAAAATTTGTTTTTTCTTTCATTGTTTTGCTTTACTTCCAATCTTGGTTGAAAATGAGATGTGATTGAAACCAACATTTTCAATCCTGTGTAGTGCCATACAGCCAATTTTGTGCTGGCATGCCATAAAACTCAACCCGCTCATTTACTTTAGTTAAACTGAGCTGTGTTGAGATGACCCCAAAAGTGTGCACCTTGACCTGTGCTAATGTGATCCGGTACTGTCAAGTGAGATCCCATGATGTCTTAAAAACAGTGCTGATTAGAATCGATATTGCTCACATAATAATTTTATTTAGTGAACAGTTTTACATCAGAAGGAAGGAGATCACTTTGATCCAAATCATGTATAGTGTGTCCAAAAAATGTAATCAATAAGCATGGTAACACCATTTATACAAAATCCATAACTGTCGCACGTACTGTAAAAGAAAAAAAAAACAAACAAAAAATCTTAAAATGCTTGGGTGGAAACATTTTCCTTGACTGTTGTAAAACTAAGTTATAATTAAAGTTAATCATGACCATTGTTTATTACACAATGTATTTTATCTATATGACCAGATGAGGACAGAATAAAAACACACTTTTTGAGTCGCATAAACCTCTCAAACTGTCTGGAAGGTTGGCAGGCATGCATACTGAGTAGTGGCCACTGATGTTATGGATGAGTAACCTCAGCTTTACAATGACATGTTTAAGGGGTCAATTCAAAAGTGTATGTCAATGTTTTGGTGAAGTTTTAGAAACTAAAAAAACAACAAATTGTGACAGTGGCAGTTAATTAAATACTTGTTACATATAAGCAATTACCATGATAATGTAATCTAGGTACTACCAGCAGTTCATTACACTGCATAGTTTCTGCTGTGCTCATTTGAAGTCATATGGCAGAAATACTTCTAATGATGTATACTTGGTCCTAAATGAAAATGGTGCCAAGCTGACATCCAATATGTGTACCACAGCAGCTAATTTGAAGATCTTGTTTTCGCTAAAAAATATCAGAGATGTCTGGAAATTCTTTTTACCCAGTAGAGCATCAGTCCCTTCAAGGGACTCTTGTTTAAGTTTGCATGTGTGACGCCATCTTTATGTAATAAAGAAAAAGGAATGACAAAAAAGTTGAGTTAATTATTTTAATATTACATGAATTTTAACTTGATTAAGTGAAAATACTCTTAGCAAATTAGTTTCCATCATTATTCATTTTTGTCCCTCGCCTTCTTACACAAGTCCAATACTTTTTGAGTGCAAAATGAGTTATAGTATTGTAACTTACAAAATTCCCTAATTGATTGATAGATTGATTAATTTCCATTTTTTATGTTGTCTGGGGTCTGTCAGGATTGAAAGTAAGTACTTCATATGTTATGTAGCACCACTATAAGCAGACTGGTTACTGGCAGTATCGATGGATATATTAAGAGTGAGTTATTGGCTGTACTACTTGTCTAGTCATGTGGCAGTATGGTTATTTCAGTGCTAATCAGTCTGACATTAAATTGTAAATCTCTTAATGTTTTAATTACTTGGCTGTATCCATTATTATTCTCATAAATAAAAGTAGACAGCAAATTACAATTTCATTTGCAAGTAGGCTTGAAAATTTCCATGTGTGAAAATTTAAATTTGTGCATGAAATAGCTAGTGTCCCAGCTTGTTGAGAAACCTGCAAATCTGCTTTCATAGACCCCCCCCCCCAAAAAAAATCCTGTTTGCAGTAATTAGCGAAGTGTCCTTACAAATGATTAAAACCTTTATAGCCATATATTTTATGATATATATGTTCCCTGGACTAAACTTGCCTGCATGGAAAAAATCAACCCAAAGTTCCTTCTATTTATGGTATTTTCCCACAAAATCCACAAAAGGCATGGTAATCATCCTCTTCAGAGGGCACCTTCAGTATGCATTTAGTACAACTGCATAGACCCAGATCTCCTGGCACAATATGTGATGGCAGATCTGGGTCTGTGCAGTTTGCAGTTGGACTCGACTTATAAGCAAGGTTGGAAAATGAACTTCATGTGTTTGAATGTTTACAATCACCAGCTTGATGAACTATTTCCTCAGAATCCAAAATTATAATCAATGCTCTTTGTACCATGGTTCATATATTTAAAATACTTCATTGATTGTTCTCTGTCAATATAAGTTTGTACAAGTAGTTTCATTGTTTTATTTAATCCATGAAGTTATTTGTAGCTACTGGGTTGAATGGACAATAATCTGTGTAATTTAGAATGAAAACATTTGACAATACCCATCAATTGGAACAGATAATACCTTTAATCATATCAACTTACCTACATGTCAGAATGTTATACAGTGAGCGCAGACACTGCCACAAGCAGTACTTTCCAATTAATGAAGACCTCCTTTACTGATCACCATGTGATATTAATCAGTAATGACTTGCTACACAATGAATAGCATAAACTTTGGGCACTTGTATATTGCTGCTTACAATCATAACATTTTTAAAATTAAATCAAGCACATAAGCGACTGTTTGTGTTCATGAACAAAAAGGGGCATTTTGCATCAGAAACAATGGGCAAGTTGTTTGGGGAAAAGGCATGTCACAATGGAAAAAGGCCTAACATGGGGAAAAATGGACTGGCAAATGGAAAAAATGTATGGCATGGTGCCATTGTACAATGACCATAAAAAACTAATTTATCAAGAAATCATACTTTAAATATTGCCTACAAAACCATTAACATTACAACCCATTAATATCCCAAATCATACAGAAAGATGATCTGTTAATAAAATCTCTAAAATGTAATTGGTATTGTTGGATGCCTAATTACATTGATATTAAAGGTAATAAGATGGCAGATAAAGCAGCCAAAGCTGCCTTGCTATCATCTGTTGCAGAATGGATGATTCTGTCTATGGACTCAGGGCTCAAACTAGGGTCAGAAAAATGGGAGAAGCCACTTCTGTATCCAGATACAAAAAGGAGAAGTGAGAGTTTTTGAGGGGGAAGTGAATTATAAATGTAATTTTTGCTCACAAATGTATATTTATTAATTTAAAATATCAGTATAGCCTTTACTGTAATCAAAAGAATATTTTTGGATGATATAAAGCAGAATGTTCTACCCACATTTGAAATTAAAGATTACAGTACCATGCATTTATTTCATGATGTATTGTTAAAAGAATGAGATGAAAAAGTCTGTTCCTGATGGTGAAAAACTGAGGTAGTCAAAACAGTATCTACATATATATCCTATGAAGAACCTTTAAAAGCAACATTTTCACATGATCTTTGCAATAATATTACAATTTATTGATTTATTGATTTATTTATTCATTGACTCTTGGCCTGCCAGTCTCATTATTTATTATTATTATTTATTGTTATTTATTATTATTTATATCAAATCTGGCCTGCCATAGCAAATGAGTTTGATACCCCTGTATTAGATGATAAGAAAATCAGTGACATCATAAATATTTGAGCATGATGGGTGCTAGAAAAGTTAGCTGTATATGGTCTTTATAACATGGTAGCAAATAATATTGTGTTGGGTACATAATAACATAACTGACCAGGTGCAACATTTGATGCTATCTTGCCATCAATGCAATATATACAGAGCTTTAAAAGTAATAAAATCATAAGAGGTAGATCGCAAACAGGTAATTTTAGATCAAAACATATTCATATAGATGCAGTTTTAAACCAAGAAAAAGTTGAAATGCCCAAGGAGGTACATATTCCAGAAAAGAAAAATCATTGATTTTGTAAAATAGTTGAAAGCACGATTATACCACCAGGAAAATAAAGAGAAATTAAAGGGAAACAAAGAATTTACTTCTTCAAAATGCAACTAACATTGAAAAGAAAATAAGTAAAAATGCATAGACTTGTCAATAATTCAGCATTCATTAGCAGTTGCTGCAAATAGTCAGAAAAAAGTATACATGTCCAGAAAGTCAGACATTTATTTGTGGCAGGATCTAAGGGAGATAAATATGTTGTAACATTGTTCTCAAAGACTGTCATTGTCCGTCCTTAGATGTTAATTATGGGTATCATATTTTATCTGCTAAAATGAGCAGTAATCTGGAAGAAAATCTTTTAAACAATATTATCATGTAAGTAAAGTATGGAAAAACACTTGGAAGAGGCCCAAAAAATATGCAGAAAAAAATATAGATCTATTAATGGGATTGATTTGTCAGAAATTGTTCCAGCCCCTGGTTCAGCGGTTAAACAAACAAAAAAATGAAGATGAAAATCTTGATGAAGTTTTTAATGCTTTTGAAACCATTCCAAGATGCTCTTCAGCTCGTGGTAACACTTAAATAGAAACTGAAGAAATATCAGTTGAAAGTCCAAAATTAATATTAAAGACAAAATTGGATCTTGAATCAGAGACTTCTAATAAAAAATTATGTTTCAAGAAAAAAACTAGATCATGCAATTAAAATTGTCAGTACCAAAAAAAGGTTTATATGAAACCTTGTTTTAATAACTTTTCATAAGATCAGGATTGGATGAATCAATTCTTCCTCAGAAGATATCTGAGATTCATGAGGAAACAACTGTTTCATTGGGTGATTGTTGAGAAGTATTTGATAATTTGAAAAATCCAAATGAATAAAACATTCAACAAGTTGGAATTTCTCATACCAGTAGAGCTATAGACTTGCTAAAAAAATAGTGACCTTTTTTTAAAAAAAAGAATGAAATGATAAGATTAGAATGATTTTGACTCTTTTTCTAATCAGTAAATTCCATGTAAACTTTTGTGATAAAATTTACATATTAGATCAGGGGTATGAAAAATACAGCCTGCGGTCCTCTGTATTAGATGATAAGAAAATCAGTGACAAATACATTTTTTACAAGAGTAACTTCATACAAAGTTTCCAAAAGGTATTAAAAATTGTGGATATTCCCCAATTTAAAAAAATGGTGAATGGAAATAGGAACTCAAAATGAAACCAATGCTGTCACCATGTGTACAAATATATCATGGATACTGTAGCGAATAAAATTGCATTTGACAATGTATATATCATAGGTAGTTTAATAGGAAAAAAACTAAGTGAATGACTTCTGTTGACATGTAAATTTGTAAGATATATTGTAATATCTTACTGTACAGAATTTTTTTAGTAGGGACTGACCATCTCAATTGTGGGGGAGGGGTGCTTGAATTTTCTTTTGAACGAAGATATTTCTTTTTCTTTTACCTCAAGAGAATTTATTTTTCAACTAATATAATGGATATAATTAGTTCTCTTTTGTACAATTAAGGGTAAGTGTAATTTTTTCAAGCTATTTGGATGCAGGATTTCTTTTTCCTCAAACAAATCGTAGGTCCCTCCTCCCACCTCCACCCCCAATTAAATGGTCAATTCCTTACAATTCATCAATAGATTGATTGGAAAATAGAAAATACAGAAGCTGAAGTCAATGAAATGTGACATCTAGTAAAATGTTGAGAGTAATTTAAATTAAAACCATTTCTAAACTTTAAAAAGACTGAAATTACAGAAACTTAAGGCAAATGAATTAATTGAACACATTCTGATAGAATGTGCTTCTTCCTCCTAGCTACCCAACACATGCAATGACACAATTCAGTGTGAAAAAGAGGGTTGTGGTAAGTGGTTTCAGTTTAAATGTGCAAACTTAAGTCAAGCTTCAGACTGTTTAGTATGGGTATGTAACACTATGGTCCAGAACTCCCAGGGTTGCAAGATGCCCTTCAGTCGCTGATAGATATAAAAAAAAACTAAAATAAGCTACTGTAATGTTATACCGCCAGCATTTATAAGTAGAACCTGAAAGTACCATGATAAATTATAAAATAATGTAATTATAACGAAGCCTATATTTTATGTAAGATTTTTTAAAATTTATAAATAAGGTTCTTTTTACACTGAACACATGCCCATTCAGCTTTAATTAAAAAAAAGAAAAGGCCACAATGAAAAGAACCTCCCTGTAGCATGGTCTTGATACATTTACCATTATTGGCAAAGAAATGGTGAATGTACATGTAGCAAAACTCTTTTCAGAAAAGAGTTCAGAGAAAAAAATAGGAATGGGAATATCTCTGCATTATTGTTGAGAAATCATTTACATTGTTATTAAATAATATTGCTGCATTATTTATTATACATGTATGTCTTTCATGTTTGTTTAAATAAACTTTACCTCTGTTTAATGATGTGTTTTTCTTTCAAGTCTAACATGGTTAACAATTAAATCAACAATTTTCCAGATTATTTGCAATAAATTTGTCAACTCGGTTTAAGATTCTGGTTTCAGTACGTTTTCAGGAATATGGAAGTGGATTTTAGTCTTCTGGCAAGTACAGGTTTATAGGTATGATTTCTTCATAAAAACAAGAAACTTTTGTTTGATTTTTGTCATACAGATGAAGTTTAGACTGGGCAACATCTCTATCACGAAATGTATGGTTACTAAAATTTTAATAATGTGTAATGACTCTTTACTAATTTCCTTAAACAGTAGGGTCATTCAATGGGATGAGATTCAGTAGTGCATTTTAGACCCAACCTAATCATTGAGAACTTCATTTCAAAAAGGTGAAAGACTGCCATTATTATTGTGAGATTAGCATGTTCAAAACTTTTGTGATCCATATTGTAAACAGGTTTATGAATAATGTTGCTTAAATAGTATATTTAGCTCTACTGGTCATTGACCAGGAGAGTTTATGGACTGGTCTGTTGTTCATCGTCCATCCATCAGCACAAGTTTATTCTCACTATTCCTCCCAACTACTTGGAGGATTCCCACAAAAGTTTACACACACATTCATCCCATGGTCTAGTTGGTCCCAAATGAAAATGGTGTCCTTGCACATTCAATATGGCCACCATAGCGACCAGCTGGAAAATCTTATCACTACTCCACGAATATGGATGGTCATATCAACATGGAGTTTTCACAGAAAGACCTCTTATGATGTCTGGTTGATCCTAAATGAAAACAGTGCCAATCTGATGTCCAATATGGCCACCACGGCAGACATCTTGAAAATCTTGTTATTGCTGCTCCTCCTGAACTGAAAGTAATTGACATGGGGTTTTCACCAGAAGACTTCTTACGATGTCTAGTTGATCCTAAATGGAAATGGTGCCCATCTGATGCCCAATATGGTCACCACAGTGGCCATCTTGAAAATTTTGCTATCACTACTTCTGATTGAAAAGCAATATTGCCATCGGGTTTTTACCAGAAGACTTGTGATATACAGAAATGAAAAAGGTGCTGCTAGAGTTCTTCACCATACTGTATATTTTATCAAGCTTAGTATATTGTATGCACTTGAGGCAAGAAAGATTCCTAAAGATTTTTGACCTGATATGTCAAAGGTCATAGTCACGTGACTGAAGAAAGAAAAATGGATCCCTCAAAGTGACTTAAGTTGTATAACAACTACCTTGACCAGACTGGGTTTTAGCCTTGCACAGGAGAAAAGACACCTATTGCTTTTTGGATAAAAATGTCAAAGATCGGGGTCACTATGATCTATATCAAAGACTGATACTTTCCACACAAAAATATGTAATCTTTTCTTACTTACCTTAAGTGGACACTGAATTTAACTGAATTTAAACTTTTTAAAATAAACTTATAACGGTGTAAAAAATGAAATCAGATAGTAACTCACTGGGATATCAGAAAAAGGATCTGGAAGGCAAGTTTAAAATTCAGCCCCCCAAATGAACCCTCTTTATGCATGCCCCTCCCCCTCCTCCTTATGATTGAGCATGTTATGCAGTGACCTTTCCTTTTCTACATGACAACTTAAGTTCCACGTCACATACCTGGACCAAACTTTGTGGATAGCTTGTACTTTGTGTAAGGATTAAACCTATTGATTTGGGGGTCCAAAGGTCAAGATCACTCTGATTGAAAGAAGCAGACCAGGAAAGCTTATGGGATGGTCTGTTGTCCATCCACCATCCGGCCATCCTTTAGCACAAATTTATTATTGCTACTCCTCCTAAACTACTAGGAAGATTACCATGAAACTTTGCATACCCATTCGTCCCTTAGTCTAGTTGATCCTAAATGAAAATGGTGCCGCTTGGACATCCAATATGGCAACCACAGTGGCCAGCTTGAAAATCTTTTCATTGCTACTCATTCTGAATGGATCCTCATATCAACATGGGGTTTTCACTAAAATACTTTTTATGATGTTGGTCCTAAATGAAAATGATGTAGATCTGATGTCTAATATGGTTGCCACTGCAGCCATCTTGAAAATCTTGGTATGACTACTGAATGGAAATTCACATTGACATGGCGTTTTCACCAGAAGACCCAATAGGTCAAAGGTCGTGGTCACAGTGACTGAACAAAGAAAAATGGATCCCTCACAATGACTTTAGTTCTACAACAGCTACATGTACCTTGACCAGACTAGTCTGGAAACAAGAAAGACATCTATTGTTTTTGGGATAAAAATGTCAAAGGTCAGGATCACTATGACCTATATCAAAGATGGTGGTTTCCATACAAAACATTTGAGTCTTGCCTTACTTAACTTAAGTAGACGGTGTTGTCAGATTGTAAATGAAGGAACAAAACCAATCTAATTTATGGCGAAAAGGTCAAACAGATCAGTGTTATGGTGACTTATTCAAAGATCTTACATTAGTTTTTTTTTAATAAACTGGACTTATAATGGGGAAAAATGTCCGTCTGCATCTGTCTTCTCATTAACTATTCAATACATATATTGAGCCCAAATTTTATGGGATGGTGTCAAACATCTAAAATGGGTCACTATGACCTTGTTTCTAGGGTTTATTGAACATTACTGGTCCAGACTCTAACTCCAATACTATTTCACCTATTAACAAAGTTACAGTGTAGGTGAATCTTTGAATGAATGTTTGTTGGGTTTTTTATGTGCAAAACAAGGGTCTTTTTGACCTTCTTTCCAGGGTATGTTTAACAATGATTAACAGTGCAGACTCGTGCCACAGTAGCAGAGATATTTAGTGAACTCCTCTATTACTAATACCCTTGTGATGTTAACATATACCGTATATACTCACTTTTAAGTCAAGTCCAACTGCAAACAAAAAAATCCATGTGTTGTTTATTTTACTGAATACTCCTAAAAAAAACTGCATAAATCCAGATCCACTGGTGCATTATGCAATGGCAGGGCTGGGTCTGTGCAGTTTGCTGTTAAACTCGACTTATTAATGATTATAATACAGTATATTGTGAGCTTAGAATAGGATAATTATAGCTCATCAACTTGTAGCAAATATTTTGTCAAGCAAGATTTATTTGCATAATATTCCTTTAAAGTGCTGCTGTGTATTTTTGAATTGGTCAATGGTTAAGTGCGCAAAATTTATTTCCAATTTCAGGATCAGGCAGGAGAAGAAAATTCAGTTTTCAAATGGACAATGGAGAAGAGTGGTCTGGAAAAATTCCTTAGAAACTTTGAAGGTCCAAATCCAATGCAGATAGTTGACCGTGAGTATTGATAAATTGCCAGAGCTGAGTTCACCACACCTCTTGCATTTAATTTGCATAGCATCTTCTGTACAATTAAAACATTTCATTGAATAGAATAGACTTGAAAGTGAACATTTTTATTAATTGTGAAAATTTTGTGAGATTTTCACAAAAGGTACTGTAATCAGGTTATAATAATTTGAATATGTACAAGTTACAGCTGTTATCCAGGTGCAGGAGCATAAAACCTGAATGCAACCAGTGTGCCAGAGATTACATCAGACTACAACTTTGCCGGTAATAATATTGGTCAGTTGTCCATTGGTGTTGGCATATGGTATAATTTGATTGATATGTGGCAATAGGTCAGCATACATGTATTTAGTTATCTACATTAAGCAAAATTTGTTTTAATCTAGATTTGATGTTCATTAGATAAATATTAATGGCTATAACCATATCTTTAGACATGTGGTGTGGTGTGTAATAAGTAATTTCTTAAGCTTGAAATGTAGGAATAATATTCCTTTCATTTGAAGATTTGATGGTATGATTACAATACTACTTTGATGCTTTTATGTACAGTTTGTTTTAGCTCTACTAGTCATAGACCTTGAGAGCATGTGGGATGGCCAGTTGCCTGTCGTCTGGCATCTGACTGTCTGTTAGCACAAGTTTGTTATCACTACTCCTCCTTAACTACTTGGAGGATTGCTTTAAACTTTATACACACATTCATCCCAAGATCTAGTTGGTCTTAAATGAAAATGGTGCTGCTCAGGCATGCAAAATGGCTGCCACAGCAGCCTCATGCAAATCTTGTTATTGCTACTCCTCCTGAATGGATGATCATATTAACATGAGGTTTTCATCAAAAGACTTCTTATGATGTCTAGTTGATCCTAAATGAAAATGATGCTGAGCTGACGTCTGATATAGCTGCCGCAGTGGCCATCTTAAAAATATTGTTATTGCTACTCTGCCTGAATGGAAAGTAATATCAGCGCGGGGTTTTCACTGGAAGAGATCTTATGGTGTCTATTTAGTCTTAAATAAAAATTGTGCTGATCAGAAATCCAATATGGCAGCCAATGTAGCCATCTTGAAAATCTTATCACTACTCCTCATACATGGAAAGCCATATTTACATTGGGTTTTCACCAGAAGACTTCTTCTTATGTCTAGTTGGTACTACATGAAAATGGTGCCAATCTGACCTCCAGAATGGCAACCATGGCAGCCATATTGAAAATATTGTTATTGCTGCTCCTAAGTGGAAAGTCAATATCAACATGGGGTTGTTTCTTTAATAGTTACCTCCCCATTTAAAAAAAATAGCATTTACACTTTATATCTTTAGCATGGGCTATCCCGTAAGATCTCACTGACTGCCAGATATAGTACATTATGCAATGGCATACTTGATTTACCCTATTCGTACTTGGAGAGTACTCATATGGCAGACCTCGATCTACCCTGTTGGTAGTTGGAGAGTATTCCTATGTCAGATCTTGATATATCCCGTTTGTAGTTGGAAAGTACTCCTCTGGCAGATCTTGATTTACCCTGTTTGTAGTTGGAGTACTCCTATACATTCACACTAATTTTATTACCTTCTAAATGATTATAATAAATGTTCATGATGGAGACTTAGAATTTTTGGATATGATATAAGTAGCATGATTTAAAATGTGTCCATCCATAGCAAATTCTGTCTTTACTCTTCTGTGATAACTCAGTAAAATTTCTGTGACTGACTTTTTTTCCCACAATTCTAAACTTGTGGGTAACCTTTTTATTTTTACTTTTGCCTAATCTTCTGTGTTATAAATGTTTAAAAATTGATTCAAATCATGCAGAGGCATAAAAAAGCACTAGTCTACTCACTGCAAAATCTTTTGGGTTGGAGGTGAGCAAGCCATAAATCTTTTTGACAATGGCCTGTATATACAACATTTGAAGATTTTACAAATCTATCAAGGGGGTGGGGCTTAATTAGTAGCACCAATATGAATTGGTAAGTAATACATAAAACTGAGGGGAAAACAACCCACATGAATGTGCTGTTTCAACACAGAATTCTTGTTTTTACTTCAATTATTTCAAACATATTGATGAATTATATTGATTACCATCATTTATCAGTTATATTAATGAATACCATGTGTACTCGCTGGTAAGTCGAGTCCAACTGCCAACAACATAGACCCTGATCTGCCATTGCATAATGCACAGATCAGGGTCTGTGTTGTTTGCTCTACTGATTACTCCTAACAAACTGCACAGACCCAGATCTGCCAGCACGTTATGCGATGGCAGATCTTAGTCTACGCTGTTTTCAGTTAGACTCAACTTATAAGCGAGTATATATGGTACTTATTCAGAGTCCATGCTAGGTGGTGATTCAGGTGAAATAATAGCCCCAGTGCCTGTAATTTCATCCAGATATTCACAAAAAGCAAGTTGACTTTGCTTTTTCTTAAGTCTTTGTCTCTTCCTTCCCCCCTTTTAGACCATTGAAAGCTTTTGTATTCTGAGTACAATGTCACCTGCATCATTTCTCTGTTCAATGAGCACTGTAAAACCATTTAAAAATAGTGTTTTTATGTTTTCTGATCAACTTCTTTATCAATTTAATGATTATCTATGTCTGCAATTATGTCTTGAAATGAGATTCCCGCTGTAAAAAAAACAAGGATATATATTAAAAAATAAGTGAAATTCCGTGCATTTGTAGACTGATCATGAGAAAATAAATTTGCTGTTGAGGGTTTTAGGCTGATTGCTGGTGAAGGGAAATGAGTAATTCATATTTCATCCTATGAAAGTAAGACAAGAGGACTTGTACCTCGGTGTCTGTCACCCGTTTCTGATATTTCCAATCGTAATCTATTTTCAAGGTCATAGTCTTTGTCAAAAACAAGGTTAACAATTTTGCTTTATAAAACTAAGAATCTTTTTATAGGAGTATTGCATTTGTTTTTATATTATTTGTCTCAGATGTATAGTCAAAAATATGTCTTTAGTGACTGTTTTTAACATTCTAAATGTTGACTTCTCTTCACTCACTTTTCCCTATTTTCCCACCACTTCACCTTATTCAGGCAGGGGCGAGAACCCACTATGCCCAAACATTTAAGTCCAGCATGGACCCTGCTAATTAATATATTGCTGATAGGCAAATTGAATATATGAATAAGTTAATAAAACAATAAATTAATGAACAGAATTCAGATTGTTTTGTTTGTGGATGATGTAACTCTTGTTCTTTCACAGAAATGACAAATGAATACAGAGAGCAGATGGAGATCTGCAAGGGACAGTATGATGAAATACCTTCACTTCCCCAAGAGGATACTGTGTGGATTATAGATGAGATAGCCATGATTGGGCCAGGTAATTTTAGTACAGTTCAACCACAATTTAATAGCAAGGTCAAAGGTTAAGTGGAAAAGTTAATTCTATGTATTCAGTGATTTGTCCCACTCTGTCATTTTCATAAATAAAATGTTTTTAAAGAGGTGGGGGGCAGTTTTTGCATGATAACAGTATCTACACATATATGAATAGATAGATCCCTTATGTTTAAACAAATATACACGATGAATAACCTTTAATAGATACAATAAAACTTAGTTGTTTATCTTCATCATCAGCACAGTGGCAGACATTATGTGTTGTGACAATGGCACTGCATTATTTGAATTAAAACTGCATGTAACATTAGAGACATTAGGACTGGAAAGCTACATTGACTTCTGCCATTTTAAAACCTTGCCAAGTGCAGTTGGTAATAAGCTTGTAATAACTACATAATGAATGAAAACATCTCATGGCACCAATGATCACTTAATTTTGGTAGCTGATCTAGAAATCATGCACTTACATGAGCTTTTTAATAACGATAAAGTTACAGGTTTTGTTAGGCTCGGGGCAATCTTCCTCAGGGCAATCTTCTGTACTTGACTTTCGCATGCTCACTCATTTTTAGGGTGGGGGTATCAATTAAATTTAGCGGGGATTCACTCAGTTGCATGCACTGGAAAAAACATTGTGCAGTCAGGTGTACATAAAGTTCTGTCCTAGTGTTGATGCATGAAAGGCAAATCTAAAACATGAAACTACTCAATTGAATTATCTCGTTATTTTCTTTGTACTGTATTTTTTTCTGGGTTTTTGTTGACATGGAGTGTAAGTTTAAAGGGCTAATTCTTCATTTTTTTATTCCTTCATTCATTGACAAGTCAGAGTAAACTAAAGGACAAGGTTCCAACCCTCTATGGTGGAGATTGTTTGTACAATCACTTTCTCCCCCCTCTCCCCCCAGAAAAGAAAACTTCCCATGCCAGATTAAATATTGATGAATACTGTTTGTCACATATTCCTATTATAATACTAGACTGCATATTACAATTACTTTCAAATGGATGCTAAAGGTTTAAAAAAATAAAGTTATTGCATGAAAAGATACCAAAGCCATTGTATTTTCTCATATTCTGTCTTTTAGTATTTAATGCATCTCTCCCTCCCCTTCCTATCTCACTCTTTCTATCAATGTCTAAATGTATTAATTTTGATCAATTATTACAAGTATGATGCTAGAGTTAGGGTTATTCCTTAATGGAATTGTGTTTATGATTTATAGTTTATATTCTGTGTGTATTACTGCCTTTGCTTTAATATCAACTCTCTCTAACCCTCACCCACCAGTCTGTATTTAGTGTTGATGACATTGCTGAGGTGAAATTACATTAATTTTCCACTGTATCAGATAATTGTTGAAGGTGGTAGAGCTTAGCTGTACTCTAACTTTCAAAATCTGGAAGTTAGAGTATACATTAAAGGCTTTGTCTCCTCAGTTATTCTGAATTATGTGATTTCAAGTGGTTTCAGTATTAACTCATACAATGGAAAAATATGGTGTATGTATGTATGTATGTATCAGAGATCCCAAAATGGACATATTTGTCAGACATGGCTGACAAATTAGCTTAAATGTCAATGGAGGGTGACTTTAAACGTTCAGAATTCAACTGGGTTTAAGAAGGAAAAATACCCACAATGACTGTAGCTGTAGTTTATTCTTTATTGCTAAATGATTTTATATAGCAATAAAGATATCATAAAACATTCACATTTATATTTGCAAAGATGTTAATATGTCCATCATGGTTGTAATGATGACTGTAGCAGTTCTAATCAGGCCTTGGGTAAATATGGAATGTACATATACCAGTTAAATCAGAGAAATGAAAAAAACCCATCCAGGGACAGAATAAATTTATTTAGAGACGAAATCCCAAGGCTTAATTTGCAAATCGATTAACTCAATAAACAAAAGATATAACTGACACGTTATGGTGAGATCTCTAAGAGTGTTATTTTTGGCTTGGTGTATTGGGTTTATTAATTGTAATATCAATAAAGCAATAGATAATAGGAACCTTTACAATGACCATAAAATTAAATCATCAAGAAAATACTAGTGACTTATTAAGAGACAAAAGAAGTAATTTACACCAGACATTATATATTAACTCCATAGACCAATGATGCACTCGATGTACTTCAGTGAAAGATATCTCATTATGACATTATTGGTATTGTGCTGGGTTTGCACAACAGATAAAGAAACAATACAAATCTCTGAACTATATATGTCCATGACAGCTTACATTAAAGAAAGAATGGTTACCATAATCGTAATCGGGATTTACATGACCTCAACCTACAATGGCTGTTATATTTTCTTTAGACTGGTCTGTAATCAGTAGAGTATGATGCTCCCTGTAATAGCCAGACTCAAGTCCTTCTTTTTTTACCTGCAAGCCATCCTCAGCGATAATGTTTACAGAAAGGATTAAATAAAGGTCAGTAGTGTTTATATCTGGTTTTACGATGCAGTAGCTCATAGCAGCATTGTAAAACATATTTTGATTAAAAAATCATGGCCGCTAGTCATGTTCAGCCATTTTGGAAACTGTTATAGCTACTCCTGAACAGATGGTCATAACTAATGGGGTTTTCATGAAAAGACTTGTTATAATGTCTAGTTGGTCATAAATGAAAATGGTACTTCTCTGACATCCAATATGTATCCACAGTAGCCATCTTGAAAATCTTTTTATTGCTACTCATCCTGAGTGGAGAGTCGTATTGACATGGGTTTTTCACAAGAAGACTCCATATTATGCCTAGTTGGTCTTAAATGAAAATGGTTGGTCTTAAATGAAAATGGTGCAGATCTGACCTGCAATATGGTTGCCATGCCATCCAGCTTGAAAATCTTGTTATAGCTACATTTCCTGGATGGATGGTCATATTGACATGGGATTTTCACCAAAAGACTTTTAGTGATGTCTTGTTAGTCCTACATGAAAATGGTGTTGATCTGACATCCAATATTGCCACCATGGCAGCCGTCTTCAAAGTCTTGTTTTATTGCTATTCCTCATAAATGAAAAGTCATATCAATATGCGGTATTCACAAGAAGATTTCTTATAAAGTATCGTTGATAATAATTGAAACTGGTGCTGATCAGACCTCCAATATGGCTGCCATTGCTGTCCTCTTGACAATCTTTTTATTGCTGCTTCTCCTGGATGGATGGTCATAGCGACATAGGGTTTTGACCAAAAGACTTTTTATGGTGTCAAGTTGGTCCTAAGTAAACATTATGGCAGTATGACATACAGTATAACCACCATCTTGAAAATCTTATTATCACTATTATTCCTGAATGGATGGACATAATTGACACAGGGTTTTCAGCAGAAGACTTCATATGATATCTGTTGGGTCCTAAATGAAAATGGTGCTGAAATTACATCCAATATGGCCACTATGATGGGCATCTTGAAAATCTTTTTATCGCTCAAGAATATCAGAGATTCCTGCAATATTCAGCAGTTAAAAAGAAGAAATGGCTCTCATCTTGGATTCCTGGAAATTCTTTTTCAGTCACTAGAGCATCAGCCCCTTCAAGGGACTTTTGTATTGTATATATTTTTGAGGCTGTAAGTCTGCTTGTTGTCAATTAATATATACTTTTTAGAAACAGTAGAGTGGTATAAAATGTTGTTCTTGCATGAAATTCTGTTGTATAGCTTTCTGAAAGAAAACAATTATTTTTATAGATAAATAGTTTGAGAGAGAACTAGTAAAGCATTGAAGGATAATACTAAAGCTGAAGCAACAGCAAATTCCGAATTGAAAGTTACACATTTTCCAGTACATTTAATAATTCAGAATATGTTTTCATTTTTTTTTTACTATACATTTTTATAACTCCTTTGAATGTTTTTAAATTAGATTTTGCAAACTTCTGGCTGCCACATTAATTTTCAGGAAAAAATGTACAGAAAGAGTCATTAGAATTTTGGGATCCCTGGTATGTATGTATGTACATATGTATGTATGTATGTATGTATGTGTGTGTGTGTGTGTGTGTGTGTATGTAAGTATCCTAGCATCAGGGTTTTCAACGGTTGTGTGTTTTTGACAGTGTCAGAATATTAAAACTTATCGTGAGATTGAACATGATGTCAAAGGTCATCCACGTGAATTTGTTTTGATGAGACACATTGTGAAACTTAGACCAAGTTTCATGACAAATAGAGTAAGAAAGGTAAGTTTGCAACAGACGTACCCCCACCTGCACCTTTAAACCCTCCTACTAATTCCACTTGTCAGGGCATAATAAACATTCAGTGATTATGATCAGTAATAAGTGCTTCCATCAGATGTACCATCTGATTGGCACCGTTTGCATCTGCTGTCTCTTTGTTTATATATATCAGTTAATTAAGGGCTGTCAACATGCAGATGTGCAAAAAATGTATGTTGGACCAGTACTGTCATATAACATAACTTGCACTGAAATTATTGCAATTCTAATATTCTGATCCACATACACTTTTCAGAAAGAGATACAGATCAAACTGTGATCCTCAGGACCTGCAAATGATGTAGAACTAATGTTATTGTGCTAAAACCATTTTTCTTTGTTCAATTAGTGACCTTGACCTTTGATGTTTGGACCCCAAAATCGAAAGACTTCTTTCTTACAGCAAGTGCAAGCCATCCACAAAGTTTGGTCTTGGTGTATGATGTAGAACTAATGTCACTGTGCAGAAATCATTTTTCTTTCAATCACAGTGACTTTGACCTTGGAGCTTATGAACCCAGAATTGATAGGCTTCTTCCTTACCTAGGCATATGATGTTGAACTAATGTCATTGTGTTGAAATTATTTTCCTTGCTCCAGTCACAGTGAACTTGACCTTTGACTTATTGAGCTAGCAAATATACAGGGTTCTTTCTTACCTGAAGTGTAAGCCATCCCCAAAGTTTGGTAACTGTAGATGGTGGAGAACTCGAGTTGGTGTGTGGAAATGAAATTGGTAACACTGGTGGACAACATCATAACTATATATGCAATATCTATAGTCAAACCTGCCAAGTGGAAAAAGTCATCAGGAAAAATAATGCTTCAGCACAATCAGTGCCTAGCACATATAGTGTCTCTCAGATTTGAAGACACTCTAAAAAGACTCCTCTTCTGAGAAGGAATCTGACTAAGACACTGATGCAAATATCTGAGAGACAGAAAACTGTTGCATGTGCAGGAGAAGTTTATCGAGTGGGCTAGATGCGATGATTGTGAAGGTTGTGAAGATTCACTTCTGCTCTTCAAAATTGAAAGACCTAATATCCTACTTCATTGATGTATATGTGAATATATCTTATATTCAATAGCTTTCACACCATTTCTCTTGGAATTCAACTGGATTATTGAATTGGCATTTCTAATGTTTCCATTTTTGGTATGTTTTCATTACCATACCTTGCAAAACAGTTTGTGGTCCTGACCATGGAAAACACATGACATCCTGTACAGAATGTACATGGTAAGCAGGTGCCATATTTGTATACCAGAACGGTAGAAGATGTGTTCATATTTCATTTATAACTTGTACTCTGATTCCCAGTCATTGTGAATTTGGTTTCCACAGCATAACTTTACCAAAATGTGTTGGTTTTCAAACTAATTTAGCATTGGGCTTTATATTTATGAGACGTTGAGTGGGTTTTCGATTTCCAGTGTTCCATGACATCATTTACACACCACACTGCCTACCCTGAAAAATTCTGATAACTTGCTTTTTACTTTTCTCGATCTACATGTACTCTATCACAGAAGGCAGAACTCTCTGTTGGTTTTCAAAATGGAATTCCAGGACCACATTTCCCTCAAAACTGAGAGTCCATTGTATAGAAAACTGCAGATCCAATTTAAAAAACTGAGTGTCTAGGACCAGAAACTGAAGGTCCTAGAAGCAGGGACTCTTATTACAGAGATCTCTGAGAAGGCCATGTCATATGAAGAAACTTGCAAGCAAACTCCCTTTGATCTGCCAGACATGGAAACTGATATTATTTATGCCCGACCATGACAGTGGTAAGGGTATATAATGTTACTCTTGTCCATATGTCTGTCTGTCACACCTTCATTAAGTTTTGCATTTAATAGTAGGTCATTTTGGGTGCTTTTCTGGGGGTGGGGGTGGGGAGAGCTACCATAGTTTAAAAATTAATATATATTGGGATGGTATTTAGATTTTTTTTTTGTCTTATAATATTTTGCCTGCTTTATATTTAACAGTTGCACTATTATATGTTCTGTTCCTGTAGAATGCAATTATTATTATTTGCTTCCAGATACAGAAGGTGATCGCTTCAGGTTTCTACGAGTCATGGATAAGAAGGGCAAGTGTCTGGGCTTCAACCATGGTGACATATCAGAGCTTACTTTTTCAGAACAATCACTCCGTTTGGTAGCTCTCTGTACTCTCTATCCAATGATTGGGAAACCAAGAAGGCCAAGATTCATTACATTCAGAGATCCAACCCATGTTGGGTATGCTTTGATGTTAATTGTTACGTGCAACTGGCTTGTGTCAGCAAATTGCAAGACATAAAATATCTTTTCTATACAGTGTCAGCAGTAGCTTCAGTGTTAAGATTTTGTCTTTAAACTCTGTTTTTGCAAGTTTTTCGAAGATAACTTTTTTATTTATAATCTTACAGAACAGTTGGCAGGGTCAGAGTTGTTCAGGATGACTATTGCCAACTTTTCAAAAATGACCTGTCTGAAAAAAAAATAAACTGGTGCTGCTGATTAGATAAAAATTTAGCACATTTTGACATTTGTATAGGAAAACTAAGTGCATAAACCATGCCGAACACCAATGTCATATTGTATAAATTAATAGAATTACTGTACTCGTGATACATTGCATGTTTGAACATTCACATAACAAAGAAAGCACAAGAGGAGGCTTGACCTGCTTGAATATCACATGTTTTTTTGTGTTCATTTAAAATTTTTAATCAGTGGGGCCCTAACAAAGGAATTAGGATATACTTTAGAAATATTTCGAGCACAACAAACTTTTCTTTTTGTGGTAATCTTAAAAATTTGTGAAATGTGTATTTAATTACCATTTACAATAAGAATTCAGTTGTATGTCACCAACTAAAACGAGTTATTGTGTTAAGACAAAGTCAGTTAAAACTGACTGTGTTCCTAGATGACCATGATAATGGATGAATAATAACCAAATAATATATGCTAGCTATCTTGATTGGTGCAAAGGCAAATTACGGTAATTTATATTAATTTTTGCAAAACTGCTATTAAGCATGATTACAGACTTAGTTTTTCTAGGAAACTGTCAAAATATGCAAAATGGTTATCTTCTCAGTGACATAAGTTTATGTTTAATAAGATGTAACCTTTATTTTTTTTCTTTACACTTTTGTACCATGAGTTCTAGCAAGTTTACAGAGGCAAAGCTTAATGTTCTGTACAGCTCCTTTTTCTAAGTCTGAAATGTATCTACCTACAATTTCTTTTAATAACTTGAAAGTGCTTTCTCTTTTAATGTTTTCTGGAGGAATAGTACAACAGTAAGGAGACTAAATCTAACAGTTCTCAAAGTATATATCAGCAGTAAATAGCAGCAATGAATATGAAGCATCAACTGTCCCATTCTACATGCTAAAAAAAAAGTCTACTATTTATGATTTTCTTACAATAAACTTTCCAGCTAATGAATACCTCTTGTATAATATTGAATTTGCTCTAGTAAGAACATATCTCTTGTAAAAACCATGTTTACATTCATAAATTATTTTGCAGAGAATTATTTCTAAATTATTTGCCACATTTAAAATCATAATTATATGGAAGTAAGTTGGATATGTTTGGTGAAATATAGTTTGACTGTTGCTTGTATTTCCAATTTAAAGTGCCAGAAACATTTGCCATTTTTTTTATCAAATGTACTGAGCATTATATTTTGGCATTTCATATATCTAGCACTATTACTTGATATATATTTTTGTTTTGAGATCTATACTTTGTATTTTTAGCTTTTAAGAAAAAAATACCCATAATGCTTTTCTCCTGAAAAACTTCCAGATTTAATTACCATAAGTAAAGAAACCCATGGCCTTAACAAAAAAAACCTCGGTGAATTACTATTTCAATTTGTTTGAAAGCCATGTGACCTGTGGACCACAAATTAAAGCTTCTTCTGTTAACTCCACTTTTAAGGATCTTGGATAACTTTGATTATGAGCAAGAGACAATGTGTATTAATTATGCCTTTATCTTTGGGAAGAATTTTTATCACACAATAGTAAAATAGGTAAAATTGACATGATATAAAGTTTGGGAGATAGAGTAAATAGGTTGTGTTCTTACAATGCTACATAAGCCTGCTTAGTGAAGTGGTCCACTGTTAAGTTTAGTAAACTAAGTGAGTGATATCAAGCACACTTGGGCCTCTTGTTCCATTTAATTTACCTTAGTAAAAGGCAACCGAGCATATATCACAGTACACTTTTATGGTTCTCTCTCCTGAATAGTGTTATAGTGAATAACCACTGTATAATAGTTTACATTCTCCTCAGACAAGTTTTCATTGATTACCGGTAACACCTATTTAAATATATATATATACATTTAATGTGTTTCCTTTTCAGACTGGCTGCAGGTTTTAACACATCTCAGTTTGAAATTACATATATGTATGACAATATCACACAGTCTTTACAGACACAGGGCTACCAACGATTCAGGGAGTGCTCTCTCTGTGGTGTACGGGGCACCAAGGAACTTTTCAAAAAGTGGTAATGTATTTTTCACATCATTTCATCCTTAGTATTGCAACTTCTTAATTGCATACCATGACATTTGGTTCCTGTAAAAATTTACTTGCAATTATCAAATTTTCAAATATTGTTCTGTAATTCTGAGTTACTGTAAATAGTTATTTTTGGCGATTCCAAAATTTGAAATAAAAACAAATTGAATGTAAAAAACCCTGCAAAATCAGCCTTTTAAAAGTAGCCAGTAGTCAAGAGACTATTCTCAAAACAGATCAAATCGGCAGTTTAAAGTTAACACATGACACCTCTGCAAAGTTTCTGACTTGCATTTAATTACCTTGACTATTAAAATAATGGAGAGGGCTTTATATGTACCATATTTTCTGTATTTTTTTTGTATCTTAATTTTTTTTGTTTGTTCTGGAAATTGTTTGTTTTTGGACACCAAAAATTATATGGCAGAATACATTTTTAATGCCTTGTAATTTTCAGACAAATTTTTACAATAATTTGTTTTTCCTGAGTTTGTTTTCAGCCACAATCTACAGGGTTCCCATGATAATGGGAAAATGTGGAAAATCAAGAATAAGAATAGATTTTTCCTCACTGGGAAAAGACCTGTATTTTTTGCAAAAATTTATCAAAGTCAGGAAAAAGCCAGGAATTTTCAGAAGCAGCTTTTGATCAGTAAGTTGCAGAAAATATACGTTAAAAATCATGATTTAATTGATCATGAATTTAGCATCTTTAGTTAAGTAACTGTAATTTTTGGATGTTGCAGAACTCATTAGTCAGTTGCTTTATAAAGTTATGGATGTAACTCTTGGTCAGCACCATGTTCAGTTAGCTACCTTCTTTACTCGCTTATAAGTTGCGTCCAACTACAAACAATGTAAACCCTATCTGCCATCACATAATGCACCAGCAGATCAGAGTGTGTTGATTGTTCTGCTGGCTAGTCCTAACAAACTGCACAGACCCAGATCTGCTGGTGCATTATGTGACGGCAGATCTGGGTCTATGAAGTTTGCACTTGGATCCAACTTATAAGCAAGTATGATTGGTAAATCACTTTATTGTTGGAAAATGCAGAAATGATCTCATATACACATGTCTGCACAATTCTTTTCAAGCAATGAGCAACCAGAAACAGCAAAAGCGAATGTACTGTCAGTCATGTATAAATAAAGTGGCAAAATGGACTTGTACTGCATAAACAGGACATTCTGGCAAGGGTACTAAGAACAGTGTACAGGGACAGTTTCAAACCATTTTATGAAGGAGTTAACCTTTTGCCTAAAGTTCCATGGAAAATGTCTGTTTCCTCCACTCATACAAAATCAATTTTTCCATACATGTTTTTATCTATGAATTCAAGTGAAAATTAAACTAAACTTAAAAGTTATATAACATTTGCCTCTCCTATTCAACTTTGCATGTATGTCATTTGCTATTATAACACCTTGAAATTCCTCCCAGTTTGAATCACTGTGTTCTGATAGGGAATGCTGTTACTATTATTTGGAGTAGACTGTGTACATGTCCCTCTGCATATATGTCACAAAAGACCTTCAGGATCGGATTTATCAGTCGGAAAAGCATTGAGTTGAGTGTAGAGAGGCATGTGTGACCAAAGTATCCCATGTTGATTTTGGCAGGTAAAGCTTGTTGATGCAAAAGAGAAATCTAGAGCAGTGTTGCTTATATCGGGGCTAACTAAAGTTGTCAACTAGTCTGTTTTGATGACCATGCAACTTTTGGGTAACTTGCTGTTATGGCGTGTGTCTCTCTCTCTCTCTCTCTCTCTCTCTCTCTCTCTCTCTCTCTCTCTCTCTCTCTCTCTCTCTCTCAGCTTTAGCATAAACTATGCATAGTCTCTTTAAATAAGATGAAGTACATTATCTGATCACAACTGTTAATGCTTACAAAATCCCTTTTTTGTTAAATTTTTGTAAATCAGTATACTATCATTTAAATGAGCTCATTTTATGTGCTCTATGATATAAATGTTTACAATTTTAGTAAATGTGACAACCCTAGTAATGTTTCCTCTTCCTCACCAGCATCAACAGAGGGAGCCATATTTGTTTTGTGCTGTCCATCCATCATGCTTTCTTGTAAGCAAGATAATATGGCTGAAAAAATATGGTTCCACACCAGACCAAATTTAATATTTAAGATGCCTTTTGTGGGTGCCAAGACCTGGTTAGATTCTGGTGTCTTGTGACATGATTTTTCAATTTATTTTACACATTTTGGAACTTTTCTTACTTGGATTTTTTTGACAAAAACTGGTAAGCATGTTTAAGCAAAAATTACTTGTTATGAGGTTGATAAAAAGTCAAATTTGATACGCTTATTTGTATTCATATTTAGATGACTTGATTAGATTTTATGGCCATTATAATACTTTTTCAATTTGTTTTGTCAGATTTTAGATTTTTTTTGTTTAGACTTTGACATTTTTGACAAAATGCTTGTAAGCATGATTAAGCCAAAATATCACATGCAGTAGACAAATGAAATTTGTTAGCCTTCATTATATTAATTTGTAGATGACCTGATTATATTTTCAGAACATTTTAGTAATTTTAATATTTAACGGATTTTAAACTTTTTTGACTTAAAAAGACTATAGCAAGCATGATTACCGTATATACTCGATTATAAGTCGACTCGACTATAAGTCGACCCCCCCCTTTTAATGGCTGCAAAAAGCCAATTCAGCTATGACCCTCCTATAAGTCGAGGTGTTTTTTGCAAATTAAATCCGTCTGCAAGTGGTGACATGTCATCACTGAGTCAGAGCTGCACTTAGGAAAAATAAACAGCCAAACTGGATATATAGATAGACATAGAGATAGATAGGACAAATAAAAACAAAAACCAATGTAGAATAAATACAATTGTATTATTGAGTTGAATATGTACAAATAAATTTACAACTTACATTTTGTCCATCTTCGTGTAATGAAATCCATATAGCTTAACATTTTTAATCCATTTATATGATAAATCCATGAATTGGATTATAGGTCACATACAGGTATAAAATTGGTATCCTATAAATGTCACTGTCTAATGTCCTCTGGTTCAAAGCCCAAGAATTCATCCTCATTATCAGAGTTACCAAATAAAGTTCTAAATTTCTCCAATGTCATCCCGTCATCGTAAACATCGTCCGACTCCGAATCTATTTATATGATAAATCCACGAATTCAATTATAGGTCACATACCGGTATAAAAATAGAAGTTCAGAATGATCCGATTCACAATATCCCGTAATATATTAATTCCACACGTCGTACAAATAAACAATGAAAGTTAAGTCCACTTTTTTGTGATTCACGGTATCCTATAAATGTCACTATCCAATGTCATCTGGTACAAAATCCAAGAATTAATCCTCGTCTGATAAAGTTCTGAAATCCTACATCGTCGTCTAGTCAATGTAAATCGTCGTCGTCTAGTCATCGTAAATCTCGTCCGACTCCGATTTTCGGCTTTACTGTCATATGCGGGTGCTTATGCAAAGATTGAGCTTGGGCTCTGTGAGTAACACTTTGATCATAAAGTCAGAAATCTATTAAAGGCTGCAACTGAACACATGTCAATTGTGCGGCAAGATCACAGGGAGTTCAAATAGCCACCCTCTGTTACTTGGCACTGAGCTCGCGGCTTGATCAAAGGGTTGTCACGTGGGAAAACAAAGAGTGTGTTGCCTTTACAAGCAAAGGGATTAAGGTCAAAGTATATGCACAGGAAGTTGTAGAACTCTACTTGGTACTGAACAAGTATAGATTGGCGGCTCGATCAAAAGGATTGTCAACTTGAAAACAAAGTGAGTCCCTTTACAAGCCAAAGGCTTATCGGCCCATGTGCACTGGCAGATAACTTGGGAAATATCACTTGGGAATTAAATCTTACTTGTGGAAAAGGAAAATACAAATTAAATCAAAACTTTTATTGCATCAAGCACAGTCTTTATACAGCAAAACACAAATATTGATACAAATACAGGTTGTTCGGACTTGCATGAAAATGGAGGCAACATACTTACTAGTAAACACCCACGGTAAACATTGACAGACACTTCATTTTGCGGTAGGTAGTATTTAATTTACCGGTAATATTTTCAAATTAATAAAATCCAAATAACTGTAGATACATGTATTGTGTAATGAATACCATCATGAAACGGATAAACACAGTGCATACCATATATGCATTGCTGCATAGGAATAGTGGCATGAAAACGTAAAAATATATGAATTGACAGTATTTTTATGTACTGCAAACATCTAGAGTTTCCAACATTACCCCAAGATTTTTTTATTTTTTTAATGTCGCGCTTATAAGACGACCCCTACTCTTTATGAGTCAAATTCTAAGTAAAAAACGTCGACTTATAAGCAAGTATATACGGTAAGCAAAAATACTTTGAGTCAGACAAATTAAATTTGGTAGGATTATTGGTATTATCATGTAGATTAGCTGAAGCATTCATCCTGACTGGATAAGAATTGCCATTGCCAAGGACAACTTTACTACTTACTCATCCCTAGGCTGAGTAGATACAAATTTGCACCTTGAGAATAAATCTGTGTGCATTTTCTACAATAAAAAAGCACCCGAAGTTCAACATTGTGTAACATCTAGGCATGTACAAATTATCAATTACTTTTGCCTATATTGCCTACTTGTCAATCTGAAACTTGTTGCAAAAGAAGCCAACTTTGTTTTTTACACAGTTACTTGATACTAAAATGGGCCCAAGTCATGAAAATATCATGTTCAGAGTGAAGACAGCAGGTTTGAAACCCTTTTAGTATATGGCCTCTAATATAAATATATAATAAGAGA
The DNA here is from genome assembly GCA_029931535.1 of Margaritifera margaritifera. Lineage (NCBI taxonomy): Eukaryota > Metazoa > Mollusca > Bivalvia > Unionida > Margaritiferidae > Margaritifera > Margaritifera margaritifera. The sequence goes on along the minus strand of JAQPZY010001595.1, from coordinate 4,704,802 downwards.
CAATGCATGTATATACTAAATCGAGAAATCGCAGTTTCACACCCAGCCCTTGATTTTTTAATGGTATTTTGCATTTACAGTGACACTTTTCAGTTTTTAAGCATCATTTTAATGAGAAATTTTCCTATCACACATCTTTATGAGTTAGATCTGTGATAAGTTAAAAGCAAAAAAATGTCAAAATGTCATGATTTTTCATCTGGTTGGATGATGTTACACTTGCTCCAGGTCACCAGTATTTTCAAGACTGTGCAGCTTTATTGATACGTTGTCACACCAAAGTGAAGACACCAGCAGATACTGTAGTATCATTTATTTTCGTGGTTCTCAATTTTTGTGGTTTTGTAAAAGCAAGACATTTTTGTGGGTACTTCAATTTGTGGTTTTTCCTGTCAAAGTTTGCATATTTGTAGGTATTCAATTTTGTTGATTAACCTCTACAAATACCCCAAATAAAGAATACAAGAGAACAAAACTATGACGTCAACAAACGACAACCACTTCAATGGTTTAAACAATACTACCACCTGTAAGAGCACAAATCAAACACCTGTCAAGATAAATCACTTACACCCAGCATCAAAGGAGCCGATACTGTCAACAACGCTAAGCTAATCAGTTAATAAAGTACTTGTGTATGATCTCTTCCTTAAACCACTCTTCATAAAGTTTGTACCATCAATTACTTTCTGATGACCATGGCGTTAACACATTGGCTGAAGAGTGGTAAAATTCAACATAGATCCCCATCTGTTTGGATAATGTCATCATTCCACATGTGAACCAAAAACATAACCAGCTGCCGCTTGCTCACTTGCTCAATGCAATTAGCAAGCAGTGTCTACATTTGGTGCATTTAGAGTCCATCAAAGTGCAAAGATGCTAACTAAACTGAAAAACAATGAAATCCTTTGTTTGAGCCTGCCACATGTACAAACCAACTCCAACCACTAGACTTTACTTAAAACCTCGTCAATCAAGTGGATTTATGCTGAATGCATAATTTTAGCTCACACGAAAATGTGTGAAAGATTGGACCTAATTATCTATGGCTTTGAGACTGATGGACTTGTTTAATGCAACAATTTCAGGTTTATTTGCCCACAAAACATTTGTGTGTTCCAGCCAACTTCGTTGACACGGTGTTGATTCAGTCGTTTTGTCTGAAAATCAGTGAAGTTTTAGCTTAATTGTGCTTGAAGTAATAGTTTTAGTATTTTACAGTCATGTTGTTCATTAGGATTAAGCATGCATGGAATGAGACGTGCTTTCACGAGAATTTAAATTTTTCGACAACAGTTCCACTTGAATGAAAAATTGATTTGAATAAGTTTTGAATCTAATTTTCATTTATAGTATCATTTCTTTTTTTCTCGTTTCTCTCTATCCTTACTTGTCTCACAACATATCAGATTTAAGGCAGTGAGTGGAAATTATAACTACCGGATACCGTATATATCAGTGTGCATTGAAAAAATATAAAACGCCTTATAATTCTTTTTTTTAAAGGGTTAAAATAAAACAAACACCTGTAAAATCTGATATTTTTTTTTACCAGATTACAGAAATGAGGCTCATTTATCAAATAGCCTTGTTGATCTCTAGGAATGAAGCACAGTAAAAAAAATAAGGTGGGGTGAGAAAGGGGAGCTTCTTTATCATGTGTGGCTAATTTTATGTTGGGTCTTTAAATTCATGGTTCAGGGTAACAATGAAATCGATGAAAATTGTTACCCCGTGAATTTTTTTTTGATACTACAAAAAATTCAATAATTCAGCTTACTGATACATTGTCACACCAAAGCAAAGATGCCAGCAGATAATTCAATAAGTATGTAATTACTTTTTACAAGAAGAATGTTGGTAATTAGCATTGAAAAGAAGTATTTTAAGTGTCTCCTGATTCCCACCAACTTTCACACAATGTATGCCATTGTAATCTGTTTCAATAGCAGATAATGTTGAGACAACAGCAGATTTATCGTAATTTAATTGAGGTCATGATGTAATAACCTTCCAGTCGGCTAAAACACGGTATTGGTGCTGATAAAGGAATTTTCATGTTATATGCATGAAATAGAAAAATTAAACAAGATATGAACCAATTTTAAAGATTGGTAAGCCTGGCATATACCTCTCTTACTTTCCTGAAAATTTCAAGAGGTTAGTGTAACCCATTGTTGAGATATCCATGGAAACAAGCTCTAAAAATGGCCATTTTTGAGCGTTATGTAGTCTCACTCGAAAAAAGCTTGAATATAAAATAGAGAATTCTCTAAATATCATACTGAAATTGTGCATTTATTGGTCTGGTTTTATGCGGAATTCTATCCTGCAAATATTGCTTCTTGAATTAAAGAAATCGGTAAAATATTATGGATTTTATAAGCAAAATACCGTCAGTAGAAGTTTTGTTTCAACACTGAAATTCAAACACTAATCTGTTGTTATATGCCAACATTTTGTACAAAATAACATTCATTATAACTTTTATTGACATCTAGAACTCGACTTTATATTATAATAAGTAGTAAAACCATTTAAATCACATGGCTAGCCAAGATATTCGATTGAGAGCTTGTTCTTTGTCAAACTTTCCAGTTCTAAATTTTGTAGTGTCTGTAACCTTTACAAGTTTATATGGCAATAATTTTGTTGTTTCATTATGGAAAAGTATAAATCCTACAAAGGCTCATGTGTATCCATGTGATGTCCAAGTTGGCCAAAATTGGTGGTGCTGTATTGTACCATTAAAAAAACAGCAACTCAATAAAAAAAGTTACAGACACTACACAAACAGGTATAAAAATGAAAGATAAAAGTATTGTTCTACTTGTCATTAAAACATTGTTTTTCTCAATAGAAAGTTCCATCTTATGTGATGTAATGTTGCATCATCTATTTACCTCTGCAGCCAAGAGCAAAAAAGTGATGCAATAACTCTCTTGATTGAATATTGCATCATTCTTGCAGCACTGTCTGTTTGAGTAATTTACTACAAGACAATGTAACCTGAATTTCTTATCCTAGAAGAAGCTGCCTAATTACTTTTTCTGTTCTTTACCATGGTACATCCCTAAGACATGGGAAGACGACAAAAGCAAACCTCTGGGAACAACTCTGGTAAGTTTGTATTGAATGGTAAACCACACTCTTAAATTGTAGTGTCTGTAACCAATATCCCCTTTTTATACTGTCTATGACTTTATCCCTGTTTTTTTTTAAAAAAATGAAGCCAAATTATGTTTCCTATTACAGTATTGATGTGTAAGGCTAAATTTTGACATATTGTCTGTCTGCAATTTGTAATATTTTGGTATATTTATAGTTTCTTTCATCTAGATTTCTGATAACAGGCAACATTTTCAGTGATTTCTTACAATATGCAATTGAAACTGAGTATTTTTGCATTCCATATCATTAGACTAGTAAATTCAAACAGAAATATTATGAGAATTCAATGAGCTCAGACTTAGTATTGGATACATTGCTGATATTGTCAAATGGTTACAGACACTACTAGACATGTGAATTGACCCGACTGTTGTTTACATTATTAAGGAAAGTGTGCAATCATTGTAAATGCTAGAACATTGAATAATCATCAGGTTTTATGCTATTTCTTTTTCAATCAGATACTTTTCTTTAAGAATCTACAGGTTATTCCAGTTTGCTTATGTATGAAAGCATATTGCGTACTCATTACAAGTATGTTTTGTAAAGTCTAAATTTCATCCGTATACATAGAGGAACAAAAATGAGAATGAAGTTGTTTGCTTTTAGGAAGCAAAGATAAGCCAGAAGAAGATGAACAGAAGATTAAAGCTAGAAGGGAGAAGACGAGGCTAAAGGTACAAGCCTGGAGAAAAAAACAGAGGGAAAATAAGGCGAAACATGAGGAGCTAAAAAGGGTTGATAGAGAAAGAAGAAAAGATGCAAGACTACTAAAAAAACAGCAATCACTTTCCGATTCAAATCTTCAACAAGAATTAAGAAGGAAAAAACGTGAAGAAATGAAAAGGTATCGCCAGAAAAAGAAAGAAAAAGCAGCCCTGGCAATATCGGTTAATAAGAGTGTTGATTTAAGAAGTCCGAAAACTGCTGAATTAAGTAGAAAGAAGAAAGAAGCTGTGAAAAGAACCCAAGCATGGAGAATGCGTATCAAACTGAATGAAAGTATACAGCAAGAGTGTATTCAGACTGATTGTGAAATAGGAAATACTGGGTCAGCCAGAGATTCACCAATGAATAAAGTGTTACCTAAAGCAACTCTGTACAGACAATTAAAAAAGGTAAAGGAAGTATTACCAAATACCCCAAAGAGAAAAGCAGTCATCATAAGTAAATTAATTGAATCTCCATCAACATCAAAGTTTCTAAATAGGAATATAATGATAATGACACCGGATTGCAGAAAAAAACTTGAATTGACAGATACTGTTATACAATCTGTGTCAGAGAGCATTTCAGAAGTGAAAACAAGGAAAGGGGGTGCAAAGAAACATGCATACAACATCATTTGTGACGCATTACTGAAGAAATATAAAAGACACAGACTAAAAAAGTATTTCAAAGTATCAGTGAAAGGGCAAAAACCTAGTTCTACATGGTGGGAGACGAAACAAAGAAAAAGAAGAAGGGATGCACTTAACTCTCCATTAAAGAAATCTGTGAAAGATTTTTTTCTAAGTCCAGAAATCAGTAGGGAAGTGCCTAATAAACGTGAAACTGTGAAAGTAAGAAAAGGTGGTCAAAAAGAAATACTTCAAAAACATGTGATGACTATGACATTAGAAGAAGCCTACAAAGACTACAAGTTAAGGAACCATAGTCACAAAATAGGATTAACTTCATTTTCTAAATTGAAACCAGTGAATGTTAAAAAGGTGTCTGAAACAAGCAGAAGATCATGCTTATGCCAAAAGTGCTGTAACGTGGCCGTAAAAAGTGAGGCACTAACAAATGTAAAAAAAGCAGTGAAAGAAAATGGAGATTTGGATGAAATTTCAGTAGATAAGAAAAGCTTAAGTGATGCTACTTTTTGTAAATACGACACCAATCCAGCTATTAAATGTTTAAGAAGAGAATGCAAACAATGCGGTGTGAAATGTTTGCAGAGTTACCTTAAACCATTTGTTGAAAAGTATAGTGACAGGCAGATATCATGGCATCAATGGGAAAGTATAGAAATAGCAAAAGATGATAAAGTAAAGCGTTGCGTCTCCTGTGTGCCTAAAGAAACAGACATAAAAACATTAATTACATGCTTAGAAACTGACATGCAAGAGTATCCAGAGCACGTTTTCAGGGCCAAATGGCAACAGCAACAGATGGGAATTTGTGTTGATAGAATTGGTGAGGGTTCTATTGCTATGGTCATGGACTTTAGTGAGAACTATGGGTGTGTTTTTCAAAGTGAAGTACAATCTGGATTCTTCGACAGGAACCAAGTTACAATACATCCAATCATGTGTTACTATACAGAAAAACAGGGAGAAAAAGAATTCAAGATAAAGCATGCCATTATTGGCATCAGTGAAGAAACCAAACATGATGCAGACTTAGCTATCACTTTTGAGAACAAAGCTATAGAAATTCTGAAGAAGAAAGGTGTGAAAGTAGAGGAGATCCATGAGTGGACAGATGGCTGTGCTGCCCAGTATAAGGGGAAGAAAGCCTTTGCTGACATAAGTCTGAGGAAAAAGCCATCTGTAACACGAAATTATTTCGAAACATCACATGGAAAGAGTGTTTGCGATGGTCTCGGTGCGACAGTCAAGAATGCTTGCTACAGAGCTGTAATCAGCAATAGAAAGGTGATAGGTTGTGCAGAAGATGTATATCATTTCTGTACAGAGAAACTGAAAATGGAAAATACAGATAATGAAGCTAAAACAGTTTCGAGAAGGGAGTTCATCCTTGTTAAAGATGTTGAGAGAAATAGAGAAGAAACTGATGTGCAAACACTGCAAGGTACAAGAAAATTACATGCTGTAAAGTCAGGAAGCAATGATTATGAACTGAGCATAAGAAATCTGAGCTGTTATTGTGAGCAATGCATGAAGGTTGACGGGAGATGCAACTTCAGCGAAAATGTTAATGCCTGGGAAATGAGAAAGTTAGTACTCAATAAAGATAATTTAAGTCAGAAAGGAAAACAACTTAAAGACAAGAATCCATCAACAATAGAAAATAATGACAAGAAAAGAAAACAAGGAAGTAACCAGAAAGATCATAACTCAGCAACAAGCGAAAAGCCTAATAAGAAACGGAAGTCAACAGAAAGACAAAACATTGTGACAAAGAAGATCAAAGTTGACAAAAAAGCACCAACCAACACAGAGAAACCAATAGAGAAATACCACCCTGGAGAATTTGTTGCTGTAGGACTTAAGCCAAAGAAGGGACCTCTAGATGTATACTTAGCAGAAGTAATAGACATTCTTCATAACGAAGTTAGACTTAAATACATGAGAAAGTCTGGCAACATGTATGTTTGGCCTGAAAAAGATGATTATTCACAAGAGGCTCTAGATGCTATCTTGTACAGGGTAAAAGCTCCACAAATAGTCAATGAAAGGGGTCATTTCAAGTTTAATGCAGCTGAATTGTCTAAGCTCAAGTCAAATCTGGAAAAAAATCATAAGCACTTCTATTTGAAATGACAATATAAAGTCAAGGTTTAATGTGTAGTGTCTGTAACCTTAGATCAATCACATATGGGTCTGTGTTTGAGTCAGCACCTTGGGTTGAACAATACTTTAGTGACTATGATTTATTGAACATTCATTATACTTCAATATTTTACTCTTACAAACACTATTTAGTATTAAACTTTCAAGTGCTATTTACCAGTTCATAAATTTAACACAAGTATTGGACATATACCTGTTACAATGTGGTTTTATCATTTTATTAACTAATCAACATTCATTTAATGAATAATTCTAGTCAATGTGTTCATGTTGAATTATTTTTGAAGTGAATTTTATGGAGATATGTATGGTTCTGCAGCTGTATTGAAATGCTATAGTTTTGTAGTGTCTGTAACCAATTTTATGGACAATGTACTTCTGACTCTTATGGAAGTTTGCAATACTTTTGGCCAGTATTAATGATTTTGTTTGTTTAAATATTCTTCTTGGTGTTAGATAAATGCCTAAATAAGATTATTCTATGTCTTTTATGTTTGTTATGCAAAAGTTTCATGGTTAGGTTTTTTTTCTTAGTGATACCTTTGTCATAGATGTTTTGATTTTGTTATTAAGTTGTTTACCACTTCCAGTTATGTTGTTTACTTTAAATGTTGATATCCTGTTACTGATGTTACTGTGAAAAAAAATAAAGTTTTAAAGTTTTCATGCTGTTTTTCTTGCATGTTATACACCAAGTGTAGTGTCTGTAACTGTTGTTATACCAATGAATTGAAATAATGGTTAAACAAAATCGCATGCATGTTCAAGCTAAATCTAACTTGATCTGACTAGGGGACACCCTAGGGTATATAATGAGCTTCATTGAAATGTTCTATCAAACATTTCAATTTTTTAAGTGAGTGAGACTACTCTCAGCACCAATACCGTGTTTTAGCCGAGTTCTTTTGGTGGAAATTGTGGAAATGCTTGGAATTCTTCTTTCAAATTTAAGTTAGTCACATTTTACATGTGAGAAGTAATTACATACTTACAGAAATATCTGCTGGCATCTTTGCTTTGGTGTGACAGTGTATCAGTAAGCTGCACAGTCTTGAAAAATACCAGTGAAAAGGGTCAATCATAGCACTGTTGGACCCCAAAAAAAAAAAAATATTGACATTTTATGGAAACTTCCCACATGTCTAATTCATAAAGATGTATGATAGCTAGTTGCGATGCAAAACTTCTCCACATTAAAATGACGCCTAAATTACTGAAAAGTGTCACTGTAAAACTAGTAAGAAATCATGAGCTAGTTGTGAAACTGCAATTTCTCGAGTCACAACCTTATATATTTATGTAAGGGCCATATTTTAGAAGGTTTTCAACTTGCTGTCCTTATTCCAAACATAATATATACATGTTTTGGACCCATTTTAGTATCAAGCTTGTGTCTGGTACCTGTGTTGTTTTAGTAAGAGCATAATTAGTGAAGTGAATAAATGTACTGTGTTGAGTAAATTGATGACAGGGGCGAGTATCTGTTGCAACTCACTTGTCACAGGGATGAGTGCTTGGAAAATTTCCCTGAACCATATATATATATTGTTGGAGATTTTAGACATCTGGACACTCATTTGGTTTGGTCAAATGTGAAATATATCCTAATTTTTGCAGAGCTAAAGTTTTCTGTAAGTTACTAAAAATTGACCATTAAAACTGTTTTGAATTAATAAGAGGAAGATTACAATCAGAGACTATCACACTCCCAACAAATGTAATTTTACTCCAATTGCTAGATTTTTCCTTTTCTTCTGTTAAGTTCTAGTGTCTCTTTCTAATGATACATCCCGTATTATATTACATGGTCAGATGTCTAATTCAGATTGTAACTTTGTTGTTATGAGAGAGTCTCAAAACAGAAGCAGATTTTAATTTTAAAAAATGTTTTCTGTGCCAAAATGCTGTTAATTGTGTTCTGTTAGGGCCATAAGTGAACCTCGAAAAAACCAGTTTCATCCAGGAATAAACCTGGAAAAGATCTGGAATTTTTTTGTTTCAGAAAGTGTGGGAACCCTGAATCTAAGGACATCTGGCATCTTGTTTTCAAGTAAAAGTCGCAGTGTGTTTGCCAGTGGTGTCTCATTTTTTAGTAAAAGTCAGTGTGTTTGCCATTAACCAGCCTTTGCTTATAATTAAAAGACGAAGTTTGCTTTAATGAGTATTGAATAGGTACCTAATTATCTTAGAAAATACTTGCACTTACTTAGCAAGAAATATTTAATGTGATCTAGAACTTACAGATAATTAAAATAATTTTATATCCATTGTGTCACTTGTCATGAAAGATTTGCCCTGTTGTCTTTTTGTTGTGGTTGCCATGTTGTGAAGGCTGCCACATGACAATGTCTCTGTCTAAAAGTGAGGCCTGGCATGGGGAACAAATATATGTATGATAGTGAATGCACAACTATTTCGGGAAGATTTCAGTTAATGCATTATGATGTTGAATTTTTTATCAAAATTTATTGGTTGAATATTTATCATTGTTTTTATAGCAGCTTAATTCAGTTAACAAAATATGATTGGTTGTCAGAGTAGGCATTGTTACAAAAGAGTCCACATTAACCCTTTTCATACTGAAGCCCAATCAGACGGGCAGTTGTGTAAAACTAGAAATTTTTTCAGTCCGTGGTGTAGCAGCATGAGAGAATGCAGTGACATTGGTCAATCTGGCTGTACAGGACAATTTTTTAAAATTATTTGTCAATGTTTTATACCAATTTAAAAAGCATAAAATTTTCCTTAAGGTCATATATTTTTTCACTGAAAATTTTCAGACGTAGAACTTCAGTTGAAAGTAAAGTTATGTAAGCTAAAAAACATGCGTTACATCTTTTTTTTATAACTTATTTTCAATGCAGATTTTCCTATCTGCAATATTCATTTTACCTCCTGTATGTAAGTGTATGAAATGGGGGGAATTTTACGCCATTTAAGAAGGTGAAAAAATAAAATAAAAATCCATCAAGAATGTCAAAAGTTATTACAATTTTATTAAATTTACTTGCATGAGAATTGGAGGGCAAACAGAATGATCCTTACTGGTAAGTCGACAAAGCTTTTCATTTTGGTTCAGTGTTTTTATTCCACAATAAATTCTAGTCTAATAATATCAGAGTTATGTTGGGTTTATTTTGGTCCATTTCCAGGAATGCAGTAAAATTTCATAATATTATGCACACACCCAACATCGGTATCTGTGCGAACTTTATGAGAAGTGGAGTTCTCAAAATGTCCAGTTAGCTTGAAAAGCACCCACGTCTTCATCATCGTCAATATCCAAGTTAGAAATACCAATTAACTATTTATCATCTGCTCAATTCATTTGATGCAAACAAGATCACGATTTCCACTGCCTAAAATATAAATTTCCCCCACAAAATTGTCTATATATTCATCATAATTGGCATCCACATCACGGCTGCTTCAGTACTGTCCACCATTTTGAAATCAAATTTTCTACTAACCAGTTATCATCATCTCTGTTCATTTTTTCAAAGTCAAGCTCACGATCTGCACTGCCTAAAACATCAGTTTTTCCCCACAAAATTGTTTATATTGTCATAAAAATCAGGATCCACATCACTGCTGTAACTTGCTTTTTCAGCGCTGTCCGCCATGTTGATCTCCACATATTAAAACTCGTGTTTGAAATCAAATTTTCAAATAACCAGTTATCATCAGCTCTGTTCATTTTGAAGAAGTAAAGATAACGATCCCCACTGCCTAGAATGTCAATTTTCCACACTAAATGGTCTTTATTTTCAACTAATTCAGCAAGCACATAACTGTCTTCGCTTCCCTCTTCAGTATATGACCACCATTTTTTTATCTCCATACATTAAGACTCAATTTTGAAATCAAATTTTTACCAGTTTTGGGGTCTTTTAAACACATTCTGTTAATGATATGTGTACCTTCTACCTTTATTACCTTCTTTTCAAAAGAGTACACGTAAATTGATGATGTATTATACAGTTAAAAACATGCTTCTGCAAAGTGGTTGATGGAATGTAGTGAACATAAAACCGGAGTTGTATCCCACTGGCATTTGTAAAGTACGACTGGAGTTGTATCCCGTTGCACTAAACTGTACATCACAGATAAGGATGGATTAGTAAATTTAAAAGGAATCTTGAAACAAATAAGAAACTTATCCTTCTTGGCAGTATTTTGTACAGTGGGTTAAGGGTAGTTATTGTACTAGGGCTTATTACTTGACAAGGAAGTGAACTAAACAAAAAGAGAAAACAAAGAAAAAAGAAAGACAACTCCAGGTGTTTACTAGTAAGTTTATTGCTTCAGTTTAGTGCAAACCTGAACAACCTGTACAATATATACTCACTTATAAGTCAAGTCCAACTGCAAACAATAGAGACCATGATCTGCCATCGCATAACGCACAGGCAGATCAGGGTCTATGTTGTTTGTTCTACTGATTACTCCTAACAAACTGCATAGACCTAGATCTGCCGGTGCATTGTGCAACAGCAGATCTGGGTCTGTGCAGTTTGCAGTTGGACTCAACTTATAAGCGAGTATATACAGTATTTATTTTGTGTCTGCTATAAACACTATGTTTAATGAAATATAAATTTTCATCTTATTTGTGTTTGCCTCTTTTCTTAGCCCAGGTTTATTTCCTAAACAACATGTTCTGAGTGATCTGCTAGTGCATGTTGGACCTTGTACACTAGCGTTTAAAGCCATAACCTGCTTTATTTTCACAAATGACAACTCCTTTGATCAAGCCACAGATTGACATATATTCAGTGCCCCAGTAGAGTCCCATATTCAGTTGACTGTGGGTGCTTGTTTTACACAATTGACAACTCCCTGTAATCATACTGCACACTTGGCACCTGTTTAGTTGTGGCCATCCTCTAATGAGATTACACAAACTGTACAATTGAATGTCGCTGACAGAAGCCAAAGCTCACTCTTCACAAATTATCAGTTACTTGTCACTTGGATAATGTACTTTTGTGAATTGATTGATAGTTTCAGATAGGAGGAAAAGGAAACAATGCTTCCTCTGAGGATGAATTCTTGGGATTGAACCAGATGTCACTAGACAGCGACATTTATTGAATACTTTCAATCGCAATAGTGGGGACTGCACTTTCATTTCTTTTCTTTACATGGCAGAGGGAGTGTAGAATAGATTTTCACGATTGCTAATTATATAGCAGATGATAATGAGAAGCCACTTACAAGATGGTTCTCTTGGAAAGCACACAAAGTCGTTATTTGTATGGCTGTGTTTTCTGGTGGATGGACAAATACAACAATTTAGAAAGTAATCTCCATTTTTTATTCATTACCCTACACGTAAAGATAGAAAAATTTGCCTATTTTAATTCATGGGTAGCACATTATTGTATGTGATAAGTTTTTGCTGGGGCGATTTTTTTTCCCTCCTGTTTGTCTTCAGACACCAAATGATGCAATTTAGCATGTTTTCAGACGGCAAAATATAATTGTGTGATCCAAAAATATAAAGAAAATATGGCAGTCTTCCAGAATTGGCATCAGCATTCTCCATGGTAAAAGCTTTTGGACCAGTGCTTATTTACAGTTATCTTAGTTTTTGATAATAGTTGAGCTCTACAGTTCTTCCTGAAGTGCCATGTTGCAAAGCAAAATTAGTAAGTAATTGTAAATCATTCATGAAATTTAAAAATAGAATCTTCAGCTTGTGTTGATCAGACTGGACATTTTTTAACACACTGAATAATAAATATGCCACTTCATGAAAGCACCTGGGGACATATTATTTCTCAACTTATTGCATAAAGTTCATATGAATCTCTCATTTATGATCTTCTGTATCTTGCTCCATAGCTCCTCGTGTCATGCGACTCTGTACTGTTCCAAGTTGTGTCAGAAGACTGATTGGGTAGGGTCAGAGAAGATGGAAAATCACAGTCATAAGAAGTGGTGTAAATTGATGAAAGAATACATGGCGCAATCAGAAGAGCTCAAACAGCTGCACTTTACATTTATTGAAGGTAAATTATAGCCGTACTGGTTGTAGACCAGAAGTGCTTATGGGATGGCCTGTTATCCCTTATCTGTTAGCACAAGTTTGCTATCACTACTCCTCCTAAACTACTTGGAGGATTGCCATGAAACTTTTAACACACATTCATCCGTAGGTCTAGTTGGTCCTAAATGAAAATGGTGCTGCTCAGATATCCAATATGGCTGCCACAGTGGGCTATATTGAAAATTTTGTTATCCTGAACAGAAAGTGATATTATCAAGGGGCTTTCACCAGAAGACTTTTTATGATGTCTAGTTGGTCCTCTTAAAGAATATTATGCGAATCTAACCTCCAGCTTAAATATCTTATCACTACTCCTCAATGGATGGTCACATCAGCACAGAGTTTTTACTAAAAGACGTATAGTTGATCCTAAATGAAAATGGTGCTGATCTGATAGTCAATATGACTGCCTTAGCAGCCATCTTGAAAATCTTCTTGTTGCTGCTCCTAAATGGAAAGATATATTGTCATGACATTTTCACCAGAGGACTTCTTATAGTGTCTTGTTGGTCCTAAATAAAAAGGGGGCCCCAGTTGTCTGAGTCGTCTAAGGTGCTCGACTTTACAGATCACTCATATATCTCACCTCTGTCCGCATGAGTTAGAGTCTCGGCTTGACCAACATGGGTATGTGAGAAAGCTTGCCAGTAGCTTCCCGTTGGTTGGTGGTTCTTCCCCATTTCTTCCTCCACCAAATATTCTGGCCACCATGTATAGCCTATCATGTGCTAAAAATTGTCCTTAAGCCCCACAACAACAATAACAACAACCTAAATAAAAATGATGCCGATCTGACCTCCAATATGGCCACCATGGCAGCCATCTTGAAAATCTTGTTATCGCTACTTTTTGTGAATCATATCAACATGGGAGTTTTCACCAAAAGATTTCTTATGATATCTAGTTGGACCTAAATGAAAATGGTGCTGATATTATGTCCAATTTGACCACTATGATAGCCATCTTGAAAATATTGTTATCATTACTGCTCCTGAATTGTAGGTCATGTTGTCATAGGGTTTTCATCAAAAGTCTTAAGATTTCTGGTTGTTCCTAAATAAAAGTGGTGCCAATTTTACAGTCAATAAGGCCACTACAGTGGCCAATTGAAAATCGTTTTATTACTCAAGAATATTAGATTGTTTCAACACTCAGCAGTTATTATGTACTTCTGAAAGAGAAACAGGTACAAGGTATACTGTGACTGAAAATTTCTTTACTTGTGGTAATTATGGAAATTGTGCACTATTGAAAGCATACAGGTGATCAAAATGGCTGCGCGCATGTGCTTGAAAAATGCGCTTGAACTAGTCCAAAAGTACATTAATTTTAGCAGTTATTAAAATAGGGAATATGAATTTTGCCAGAGTAGGCAATACTAGCCTCTGAAAGTGCAATAAATGAATTATACAATATATGAAAAGGAAAAAAGTTTCCCTTTGAAGTTCAGGAAGTGAAAATGATCAAGCAGAGCTAGCAGTCTCTTGATGGGTGCACATCTGAAGTAAGGCCAAGCTGTATACTCTTCAACCCAAATTACAGCCATCAATCATACACCAAAATAAAGGGAATTAGAAGTTCTTTTAACAGTACCTAAGATATACAAGGTCTTATTTAAATAGCCAGGTGTACCAGTGAGGAAAATCTGGGAATTATTTTTCTTTAAAAATCAAACACTGTACAAATGACGAAACTGTAGAGTGAAACCTGTATTCCTGGAAAATTCTTTTCAGCCAGTAGAGTGTCAGTTCCTTTTAGGGACTCGTTTCTTTTTTATGTTTGCATTTTACAGGTATACTCTGATAAGTTATGTCACTGTTTTTTTTTTGTTTGTTTGTAACCTTAACTCCATTTACACTGATGGCGAGAGGGTGATCATATTTAGTATAACGTTTCACAAGTATGAGTTGAGGACAACACAGATTTTTTATTCTGGATGCAGCCCCTGAGGAAGAAGGGGTTTATGGTCAAAAGTCACATTTTCACAGGTAATATAGACTCTTTCTTGCAACCCAAACACCATCATCACTGATCAAGGAAGAATGATCATATTTGGCATGATGTTTTATGATGATAAGTAGATGACAGCAAAGATCAAAGGTCACTTTTTCATTGGTAACTTGGGTCATTTGTAGGTCATATTTTGGAGTGAATGTTTACAAGATGAGTGAACGACAACAAAGGTTTCAAATCCAGAATGCAGCGGGGGTGCAGGTGGGAGTGACTACAAAATTATAAAAAAAATTGCAAATTGGGAGATAAACTTAGATTAAACACTCCAAAAACTAAATTTAGTAAGCCATTCTAAGAGTCCTTTGACATCTGTGAAATTTAGCAAATCTTCAAAGGAAATAATGTGAAGCTATTTCAGAAATTTAGGTTGAAGGTAATTCTGCCTTTACTTTGAGTAAAAAGTCTTTGAATATGAAAACTCACAAGTATATAAAAATGTTGTGTTCTAAACACTTACTGATGAAATTTCACTCTTGTTCTTAAAGAAACCACATCAGAGGACTTTGATGTGAATAAGTACAAGGAATTTCTGGAGAGATGTGGAGTATACAATCAGGGACTATGGAGAAGAGAATGCCAGCTATGGCGCAAACCTGGTGATAGTCTACAATTTGGTAAGTGTCAGTTTTTGGCCAGATTGCAAAACAATTCTAGCTTGTGGATTGATGGTGTTTGACCATCTGTCTGTCTGTCTATCGGTCCATCTGGTATTAACACTCGGGCTAGGATTTACATTGGTCATTATCTCAAACACTATTGGCTTGTAGAGTCACATAAGATGGTATTTAGATGCATCATTTGGATTACTACACCTTTGTATGAAAATTAGGTCACTGTGTCCTACATTTCACATTCCAATGAATTTGGTTAACCTTTGTGTTTAGCTCATTTTATCATGCACTATTGCCTACACATAGAGTCACATGACTTGGTGTGTAATTGTGTCATGAGGAGTATTATAGACTTCAGTGCGAACTAGGTCAGTGTGACCAATATTTCATGGTTCATTGTTGTCACAGGATGAAGCCAGGTTGGGACTGGATTAGTGAAGACACCGAAAGCAACTGCGTTAATAAGATGTTTATTTATAAACGCAATTTAAAGATGAACAAATCTGACACCATTATAACAAAAAGATAAGGAAAATTATAAAGTTCCTAACATGGAACTATCAACAACAAGTAACTCAACGAGGAAAATCAAAGATGAATTTAACGAATGGAATTTTAAACAAATGTGAATAGCATCCTATCACCAATCGACAAATAAGAGTATATGATTTACACTCCAATATAAACAAGGTCTTATTAAGTACCAAGGGTGACCAAAGCATGTGATTTATGCGCTTATCAATATGATACTCATCAATTTATCAATTCATCAAGCGATATTGGAATATGTATGAATTTATGAATATATCGTTCATATAACGAAAATTAAATGGGAATGCATGAAATTATGAATCTATCACACATGTAGTGATATTGAAATGGGAATTAATGTAATTTTGCACAGATAGCAATATTGAGATAACAATAAAATGGAACACGCAATAAATATAACTATCGTGGCGCCCGTTTGACGATCAAGAATTATCTCCGGTTCCACCCGCTCTAGTCCATGGTCAAGGAGCCACCACGCATGGTCCACCCCTCCCATCCTGTTGAAGGATCCCTCGAGAGCCTTCACATTAACACAGACCCGTTGGTCGAGAAGCCTTGGTCCCTCGCATCGAGAAAACCAGTACACTCTTCCGAAACAACGTCACCAGACACAGCGTACACGTCACACGAAACCACACAGAGTTCTGTGACTTCACACCACCAAACCATACATAAGGACAGCTAAAAGTATAACAACTAAACCGTGTAGTACATATGACACGGTTAGTACCTTTGTATTGATATATGTTGCGCATGCGCGCACATGAATTACATCTCGTTACACATTACATTAATCATTCAATGCATGCTGCGTATAATTAAATAAAATCCGTCTATTCAGTTACAACAAATAGCTAACTCGAACCAGACTATAGTATTTCTAATATCATGGTGTTGTATGACCTAGGTATTGACTCTCTGTAGAGTTTAGAATAAATTCTAAAACATCTAATATATGAAACAATTATGTCATATAAAACGAATAGTGGTAAAGAATACAATCTTAAATTTCACATACCTCTACAGCTGAAGTTTTGCTCCCGTAAAGAGGTAAGCTTTCTGACAAGACTCATCGTAGTGTAATTTGTTTATAGAGAATTCGCTCTATATGTACTCTAGCTGTGACAGATATGTGCAGCAGCTTGGTATGTGAGTTTTCACTGCAGGCAATTTGCACGTGCAGCATGGGGTGAATCGCGCTCAGTATTTCAAAATAACTAGAGCCGAAAAAATAAACAACCCCCGAGTAACGCTCTAGTCGGAAATGAAACCCGAATACATTTTTGATCACATATACATATTGATATAAACGATACAATTCCGTGACAATTGTTTTGAGCTTACCTTGGGTTGAGCTCAGTTTCTCTAGGCTAGGGTTTCAGTGATGCTGCCAGGCTGCAAAAGTGTGCTAATCAAGTGAAATTGACTGTCTGTCACAATATTTTAAATTAGCATTGTGTGAGAACTCATACAGTGAAACCTAAACTTCCACAAATAAAAATCTACGATGTGCAATTAGTCTTAGTCACCATGGTGTTGTTTGTTTCTGAAGGTCTTTTCCATGCAGCTTTCACACTACCCGTCTATGCATTACCATAAATCCATTCAGGTATGCTCAAGACAATGGCAGGTTGTAAGTTGATCATGAATTGCTTAAAGTTCCCTCTGCCAGGATTTCTGACTCAGATCTGACTGAACGTGTCATTTATAATTTGGAAACTGGTAATACTTTGGATGCATCTCGGGTGACCTCTGGTCGAATGGAAACAATTGAAGTTTCTCAGAAAATTGGTGATTCCGATTCACAGTAGCCTAGAAATCAGACTGCATGAGATGAACCCCCAGAGAAGAAGAAAAAATCTGGAGTCAGAATTTCAGAGGTTTTGGTGCCAATAAAACATGGTTAGAACAGAATCCCACCACTGGAGGTATGTTGTGAAGTATTTGTACAAAATTTAGGGAAAATAATACTTTAACATCGAAAGTCAGCTGTCTGAACTTTAGGACTTCAACTCTGATGCATCAGGTAGAGTTGCAGGATCATGTGCAGTCACAGTAGACCAGCATTTTGAAGACTGATTTTAAGTCTGCATCATCAAATTCTGTCCGAGAAATCGGATGTAATAGCTTGTGCAGTGCGAGCTGCATACTACACTTCATACAAAAATGTCCCTATTTCAAAATACTCTTTCTTGTTGAAACTGCAGTGTGCAAATGGATGTCAGGCAATTTCCTTTCTAATGGTTGGTGATAATGCAGCCGGTGAATACAGAAGTACAGGTGAAGAGTTTGTAATTGTTGGTGCAGAAGACATACAGTCAGATGTAGACATAAAACTCCAAAAAAGTGAAGATGTAACTGTAATGATAGATGAGAATACTGATGTTCAGTGAATAAAAAACTATTGGTGTATTATACGGTTGTGTGTGGCAGTTAGTTCCGGAAATAAAGTTTCTGGACAATATTCATCTCAATGAAGTGAGTGCCTTTGAAGAAGTATTATTCATTGCCCTATCTACATTAATTTTCTTACCAGCAAGGTGTAAGTTTAAGAAAGTGATTGGTTTTGAAAGTGATAGGGCATCAACCATGACAGGAAGTGTAGGTGGTTTGACAACAATAATTAAGGAAGTTAGCATGAGACACATACTAAATCTTTGTTCAGTCAAGGCAGCTGATGTAGTACCATATCTGAAATCAGTATTTCAGGAAGTATTGAAGGACTTATTTTATTATATTAGTAATTCTTCATCAAGGATTTTTGAACTTAAAGAGATTCAAAGTATTCTCGAGTTCCTACAATACACAATGAAGGAAGTGCATGAAATTAGGTGACTGGTATTATATAGTGCTCTTGAGGCTGTGTCCTGGAAACCATTGGTTACAGATTTTGAAAAATAAAAGAAGGACAGCAAAATATGTAATAACTTACTGCAACATCTGACCAGCTATAAGTTTGTATCGGTACGGTATCTTCTGATGGACCTCATTCTTTCACTTGCTGCACTGAGTATTGTCTTCTGAGTTTGCTGACAGAGCAAAGTCATGGAAATGAGTCTACCAACAAGAGCTGCAGAACAAAATAAAAAAGAAGCAAACTGGCACAAATGAAAGTGAAACTTTCTCTTTGCAGGGTACTGCACCACTTCACACTTAGCAAAGTATCATTAAGAAATCACTGTAGTTACAGAATTTCAAGAAGTGAGGAAGCAATTCATTGAAAAAATTTAGGCTGAAATCAGAAGATTTTCAGCTGCAAAGATCTCGGTTACAGCATGTTTCCAGTTGCTTGGATTTAGAAACCTGTCATTCTTTTTAAAGAATGACCAAGCTAATAATGGTGTTCTTGGGCTTATTGTCCTGATACTTCACTTTGGAAGTGACGGAAAGTCTGGAGATAAATCAACCAATAAAGCCTTAAATGATGGGAATGCATGTTTGGCAGAATTCACACTGGCAAAAAACATTATTTTGGAACAAAAGTATCCCAGAGACAACACTTTTGAGTTGTGGAGGATCAAGTGCAGCAACCATAATGATTAATTTCTAACTTGCTAAAGCTAGCAAAGCTAGCCATGCATATGCCCATCCAGATTGCAGATTGAGAGAAGAGTTTCTCTGCAGATAACAACATTCACACTGCAATCAGAAACAGATTAATTTCTGAAAATGTCAACAGAATAATGCTAATACAGCTATAGGATGGTTCATGTGAAGATTTTGATTTCAACAGAGCACTGGATACATGGAAGGGGAAGAAGGAATAGCATATATTCAGGTGTTAGTGGTAAGATTATACCATTCTGTAATTTTCCTGCCTCCCCCTCTCTCCCCCACCCTTCGTCCCATTTTAGAGACCAAGGGGGGAGCTCCCTCTTTCCAGCTAATTCCTGGCAGCATCTCTGGACTTTGCATTAAGGTAATTTATTTTTAGACACTTACTTGTAGAGTCACAAAAGTTTGGTCATTTTTTCAAAACAATATTGCTTGTAAAGTTTAAGGCACATAAGTTGATATTTAGATGTAAAAATGTGTGGTTCAGATGAACCAAAGAAAATTTATTAAGATTGGTACCTCATAAATAAAAATGAAGTTACAATATTCATGGTTGCCCATCCAGCCATGCCATCAATAATTTACTCCAAGGGTTAGGACCCTGCTCCAGTAAGTGGAAATATTTGTTTTTGTTTTTTACTGACTTCTTCTACAGTCCCATCTGAAAATTGTCAAGCTCTATAATTAAGAATTATTTGAAAAAAAGATGAAAAATGGGGTGGGAAAATAAACATTTCAGCACTGTATATGTTCCAAAAACTTGAGGTATATCTTGTAGTGTCACTTAACTCTGAATCTAGCTACATCTTTTTTCGTCTTATTGCACACTGGAGGGGGGGGCAGGGGGAAGAGGAAATGGGGGATATTAAATTGGTTGCATTCTACATCATTGTTTAGCAGAGTTAGTTAGAGCCCCTGTCCCTGATTGTCAGACAAACCCACTTTAGTTTCTGCATAATTACTCCCATGATTATTATTGTATTTCAACCATGTTTGGTATGCTGCTTGATTTTCATAAGGCCGTGGCTGAGTGTGATTGGCAGTATTTTGCATCATTGTTTAGTAGAGTTAAAGCCCCTGGTTGTCAGACCCACTCACTTTCATTTCTGCACAATAACTTCCTAAATTATTATTTTTAACCAAATTTGGTATGGTATGCAGCTTGATATTGATGAGACCTTGGTTTGAGTTTGATTGTCAGCATTCTACATCATCATTTAGCAGAGTTATAGCCCCTGATTTAATTTGTCAGTATTCAGTCATCTTTTTTTGTTATCATGTTGCAGATTTGATTTTTGAGACCCACCTACTGTCATTTTCACTTAACAACTTCCTTAATTATTTGGTTCACAGCTCGATTTTTTTGAGACCTTAGCACAGTTTTGATTGCTAACATTCTGCAACATAGTTTTGCAGAACTGTTTCCCCTAATTGTGACACTGTCCAAATCAGGTGAGAGACTAGCCTTTACCCCCCCTGAGAGCTCATGCCACACCTGGTTGATGATAGGAGTGAGGTCAGGAGCCAGCTCAGCGCATAGCCGGCACTGACCGTTCATGTAGTCTTGTACAGGATCCTTGTAGAGCTTCCCCCAAACTACTTTGTTGTGGTGCAAACTAGTCAAGCCATATAACACCGCTCCCTCGATAACTCGCGCCCGGATAACTCGCGAACTCGCTTATAATGCGGACCAGATGTGGATCCCATTTTTTTAAACTAGAAAATGTAAAAAAAAAAAAAATTTTTTTAAAAATGACCCTATTTGTTGAAGGTGAAAAAAATCACGATAAAAAATTAGTAAATGAAACCTTAATATATCGCTCGTTTTATCGTCAAAACCAGTGGTTAGTACCCAGAAATTTGAATCATCATCATGAAATTTTCGACTTTTAATAAGAAGTCAAATATTTTGTTCAATTTTCTTTCCAAACAACATTCTCAGTACACTATAAATAACAATATTAACGAAATTTCGATCAATGAAAACATCACTAAAGCCTACTGGTGGCAACACTTTAAAAATAAATACCAATTAAATAAGTTTTGTCAAGTGAAATATGTGTTTTAGTTCTATCTTTTAATTCGGTTTCAGTGTAATCATCATAAATGCAATAAGCCCTCTTGTATTCAAATGTGAAAATTAAAATTCAACCGACCCAGCTATCGCCGCGAGCCTTTCCGTGAGAATCTAATTATGTGCCGACCTATTTTTGTTTTTATCTCTGACTTGCGGAAGTATATGTTGTGTTGTTACACTCAATTAATAGCAGACCTGCTTTGTATTATCACGTTAATTACGTCTTTTGTATCAAATCAAACAAAGGGGGTGGAATAACAGAAAAGTTAAAAGGCGTGCAAATCCTGCCTGTGTAAGAGCTAGCGGTCACGGCCGTGTGTCAGGTCAACTCACTTCAATTGATCAATCGAACACTGTTATAAATATTATTATGTAAGTAATATAATTAAACTACCTTAAATTAGCCTACTCATTCACAAATGTAATCAAAGATAGTAAGGCAACCAAGCCAAATGAGTACTTGGAGAATAAAAGCTTTGTTTTACAGATGCGGTTCATTACAGAGAAGCGAGTTCCAGAGTTTGTATTGAACTTTCTAACATGCTACTCGGGGATTTCCTCAAGGACGAGACGAAGTTTCACTGTTACTTGATATGAAATCACGGCATCCATATTTTACTAATGGAACAATAAATAAATCGAGGTTCGATGTTGACGGTTGTTTCACGAAATAAATGTCAATAGTTTTTGAAAAAAGGAATCTTGTTTAGTTGTGAATCAACAACAACAAAAAGCAGTGACGTAATACACAATGTATCGCGTACACGTGTTGTTCAAACCTCTTGGACTAATGTTGTTAATGATCTTTCAGAGGTTCGTTATCTTGAAAATAAAGGTAATTTATACAGAAAAGCAAACAACTACATTAGAAAAAGCTCTTTATTGACAATTGTTCCCAATGTAATTATAAAACGAGTATTCCGCCATTAAACAGCCCCGTTACCCACCCCCACTGCAGTTTCTCGATGTCCAACGGGGATGGCATCCCTTTCTTAATTTTTTTGAGGTCCTTCAGTAACTCGCGCCCACACTTATAGTGCGGTCTATGTTTCTGGACCCCGTTGTGCGCGAGTTATCAAGGGAGCGGTGTACTAGGTTAGCTACATAAGTTTCGTCTTGGTCCAAAAGGTTGCTACCATAGATTTGGGAAAAAAAACTCTAAATGCTGTGAGAAAAGCTCTTGTGGGGCATAAGCTTTGCACTAATGGTGTAGGAAATACCTGGCACAAGGTCATGATCACTTGGGAACAGGATGGGGCCCAAAATACCTGGCACAAGGTCATGACCACTTGGGAACAGGATGGAGTCTGTAGTCTCAACTTCAACCCAGGGATAAGACCGGCAGGTTAGGTAGTTTTGACATGATGTGCATGTAGGTCCAGGCCACATCAATGCCATGGATGTTTTTTTACCATGAGTGAAATCTTGAGTTTTATCATGTAAGTCTTGGCCTCTGCTTATGTGTACGTGGTTGCGTCTCATTTGCCACCAATCTATGTACTCATCCACTGACTCTTCTGCTGGCTTATCTAGCACTGTGTGTGGAGCTAGCATCTCATCTGCCAACCTATGTACTCATCTATTGACATGTCTGCTAGGGTGGGGTTTGGTATTTTCAAAGTCTGAGGTATCAAGGTGGGCTTTTTACTTGGTACCCAGATAAGCCTTTGTAATTTTGAAGGCTGAGGTGTCATGGTGGGTTTTTTGTGCAGGGCCCAAGGGGTTGGCTTCTCTGGAGAAGCTTGACCCAAGCTCTTCCACATTGCATTAAGTGTTTGGTTGTCAATTACACTTCTCCGATGCAACTCAGGTAGAGATCTAATGCTGTTTATGTTGTTTGTGTGAGCCATCTTTGTGGGTATAACTTTTGTCAGACAAATTTTTAAATGGGAGGTTGAACCTCCACAAACTGATGCATCACAATACAAAACTGTCTCTTAACATTCTCTCAACAAACAGATTTATTTTGCACTCTAATACTACCACAGGGCAGCAGAGATGCATCTCAGATTGAGCACCCTTTCAGCAAAAACAGCACAGATAGGAAGGAATGCTCCCTTGGCATATCCTCCGAAAGAGAATTTGGCAGTAAGTCCTGAGACAAGATTTTTGACAATAAACACTCTCTCCGACTAACAACTACTGACACTTGTTATCTTTAGTTGGGTATATATCTGGTCAGATAGTATCTTTAACTGAAAGTTTTTATGCTGTAGACGGAGATAAGTCCATTTTTCTTACCATATGAGAGTCCACAGGCCAGTGAGGGTGGGGACCCTCTCCAGGGCTCGGCATGTTCTTGGGGCTTTCTGTTTTTGGGTATTTCAGCACATAAAGGGGCTGGGAGGGGACACATCAGAAAATGCTGGGTAAATTTGTTTTCATCTAAAGATGCAAATACTGACAAATCTTTGCAATCACATGAATTTTATAAGAGTTATTGCCCTTTTTGACTGACAGGTGAATCCAATATATGACAGAATTTTGTAAGTGCAACTACTCTTTCAGTTTTTTGTGGACTTCTTGGCAACTTAGTATAGATTATGGTCATCATCAGAAGATATGCATGTTGACCAGTCATTATACTCACACTATTTTCAAAAATGTTTTATTCATTGTGTTTTGACTATAGACCAATCTCTATCATGGGGTAGGTAAGGGATGGAGAAGAGTATGGTATATTTACAATGAGCACATTGCTCACCATTCCTATATTTGGATTTCAACTAAATTTGGTATGGTATTTGATATTGATGAGACATTGGCTTAGTTCAGTTATCAGCATTCTGTGTCATTTAGTAGAGTTACAGCCCCCGATTGTCACACCCATCCATTGTCTTTTCTGCACAAAAATTCCCTTGATTATTATTTGATTTCAACCAAATTTTGGTATGTTCTTTGATATTGATAGGTCTTGGCTGAGTTTGATTGTCGGTCATTTATCAGAGTTATAGCACCAGATTATCAGACAAGTCAACTTTTCTTTCCTTCACAAAAGAAAATACCATGATTATTATTTGATTTTTAAAAAAATTGATATGTTGCTTGATATTTATGAGACCTCAGTTGTGTTCAATTCTCAGCATTTCGTGTCATCTTTTAGCAGAATTATAGCCCATGATGGTCAGGCCCACCCTCTTTTATTTCCAGACAAATATTATTTGATTTCAACCAAATTTGGTGCACAGCTTATATTCTTGAGACCTTGTCAGAGTTTGAATGTCAGCATTCAGCAATGTTTAGCAGAATTATAGACCTTGATTGTCAGACCACACGTTTGATTCCACATAATAACTCCCTTAATATTGGATTTCAACCAGATTTTATAGGCAGCTTGGTATTAATGAGATCTTGATGGAGTTCAGTTGTCAACATTCTCAGTTTTATGTCTATGATGCACATTTGGGCGATTCCCACAAAAAATGAAAATGTATTCAAAAATGGCTTAAAAAATAAGCATTGTTCGCAGATTTATATAAATCCTAGATGCCTTTTTCTTGTTATACATGGGAGTCTATACTGGCTTTTTCTGGAAAAAATCATTTCACCAGTCAGTGACATAATTGTTTGATGCTGAATTCTGATTTGGTGTCATACATATGCCAGTGTCATGCCCCAGACCTGCCATGTGACAGAATGGAAAAACAGCCCAAACTTATTGCACTTTATGATTTTGTTTTGAGAGAGGTGATTCCAAAGAAGGGACTGAAAGTGTTGAGGATAAAGAACAAGAAAATGGGGAAAGTGAATGTGTTCTTCATCGCTTTTATACAAGCCCATATCAAGTTCACTGGGCCTGTTTCCTGATGATTGAGGGGCTGGACTGATTCACTTTCCCATTTTTATAGGTATGTGTTAAAATAATGCACTTCATTTTTATGAGCCTGTAATACCCAAAGGCCGATTTGAAATCAATAAGTTGATTTTAATTGACTGTTTGAGTCATTCTGCTGCTCATTTAAACTGCAAGCATTTTGCTAACTGGGAAGACACTTACGATGTTTTAACTGAAAATGGTGCAGAAAGTGATGAATTTTTATTTTTATTTTTACATTGCAATATGTCAATGAAATTGATATTTTTTCAAATTACTCTTAGGAAATAGATGTACAAAAAATTGATACAGTCAAGATTTTCTTAATGTAAATAAGTATGAAAGGGGCATAGAGAAAATTTGGAAACATCCATTAATGAGACCTCAGATGAGTTTGATTGTCAGTGTTGCTTAAGTACATATTCAATATGCAACATCATCTTGTAGTGGACTTATGGCTCCTTGTTTTCAGATTCAGCCACTTTCTTTTCACACAGTAACTCCCTTAATGTATTGCGTATTACAACCAAATTTAGTATGCTACTTATTGTTGATGTCATGCGACAAGGTTGCAGCTGCCGTTACAACACCTCACTGTACTATCTGGAGCTGGTTACCAGAGAAAACCTCCATTTTTACTGCAGAAATTAAAACCATACTTAGATCTCTGAACTAATAGAAACCTCTCAAAAAACAAATTCTGTTTCCATGCTGAAAGCCTTGCAAAACCGTAAATTTGATAACCTGATAATAGCCTAGATCTTACAAAAACATGATTTGCTCATGCAGTCTGGAAAAATTATTCTGTATTTTGGTATTAAGAGAGGATAAAGCAGCCTTAGCCCCTATGCAGTCACCCATGTGTACTTGGCAAAATATGTAGAATGACAACTCAACAAACAAGCCTTAGAACATCAAACTCTACATTGGAGAGTGCCATCCCTCATATAGAACAAATCGCAAGGTATAAGGTGGTATTGTGCCAGTCGTATATAGTACACACATATCTGACTCATGCATACTTACTTTAAAGTGAATCACAAGAAGAATACAAACCGTCTATACTCTGGTATAAGCCGATACCAACTGCAAACTGCATAGACCAGATCTGCCATTGCATAATGTGCTGGCAGATCTGGGTCTATGCAGTTTGTAAGGACTAATAAGTAGAACAAACAGGATAGACCCTGATCTGTCTGCTGTCTGTGCATTATGCAATGGCAGATCAGGGTCTGTGATGTTTGCATTTGGATGGGGCTTATACGTGAGTATATATGGTACCTTGCTAGTGTTCACTGATAGTGGAACTCATTCTTATCAAGTGTATTGACTCACACTCCGTAAGACAAAAGATTTTTGATGTGAACTCAATTAAGAAACTTTATGATGATGTACCACCAAAGAAAATCTTGGACTTTTTGAGGGAAAGCAGTCTATATAACAAATTTTGACCCTATATTTTAAGGATACAATATTTTTTACCTTCATCTTATATTTTACATACCTTTTTAAGAATTTTAACACCTTTACCTTTTATTTTGTATCTTGTTCTATATGTTTGTTTTTTTGTTTAGAAGGACTTATCTTCCTGAAGTTTTTTTAAATTCTTTATCTTTACATTTTAGAACTTAACTTTTAATTGGCACTATATAGCCAGTATTGTGCTGCTGTGCTATCAAACCCTATACATAAATACATTTAAAATTATGTGAATGACACACCTAGGTATAGTTTGATTTTTCAGCATTCGATCAGACTTTCTGATTTTCAGTATTTGATCTTGGAAAATTATATTTTATAGATATATATAGCTTTTATAAATATATACAGCTTTATAATGGTGAGATCTCACCTTGGTTGCATTGTCAGTGTTCAGTGTCATCAGCAGTGTATTCCTTTGCAAATATACCTTAACTACCATTTATTGTATCACCATTGTCACCTGGCACTTTCCTCTACAAAACTATACTCCCTTACTTCCAACGAAATGCAGAAACATCATTTCCTGGAATTTGCTTGTTTATTTTTTATTTTGGTTTTTAAAAGGTTACATTGTCTAAACTCTATGTAGTAATTTTACAACAGAAATTCACGAGGCAGATGTCAAATAAATGTCTAAACCATGGTCAAAGGTCAAATTTAGGAAAAATTGGTCAAAGTTTGTACCTGAAATTTTGAATTTTGGTTATGATTTTATGTGATTAAAGTCTAATTTCATTTTTCAAAATATCTACATCTAATATATATCATTGAACTAGCATTGCATATTGCTGTTTCAGAGGCTTAACCTTGTCTGATGAATAATGCTGCTGATCATTAACGTGCAAACAGATGCTATTAGAATGTGGAGAGCATTCGTGTATCAGATTTTGTTAGGTTACACTAGTCCCATATTATTTTTAGCAATTTGGGGTTAAAAAGCAGGAAAGTTTGTACAAATGATACTGATCCATCATCAAATGTGGCTGCCATTACTAAAAATAGAAAAACCTTTAAATGACTTTTCAAAAACTGCTGAGCAGAACTTAACAGAAAGCATCCTGGTATGAAGGCCTATCAGATTTTTACAAATGATGCTAATCTGCCATCAAATATAGCCCGAGTTACTAAAAAGAGAAAAACCTGGGAACAACTTCTTAAAAAACACTCAACAGAATTTAACCAAATTTGATAGAAAGCATTCTGGCATAAAGGCCTTTCAAGTTTACACAAATGATACTGATCTGCCATATATTTGGTTGCAATATTAAAAATAAACAACAAAACTTAAAAACAACTTCTTCTCAACATCTGTACAACAGAATTTAACCAGATATGATGAACAGCATCTTGGTGTGAAGACCATTCATTTTTTTTTATTACAAATGATGACATTAAAATTTCTTATTCTGTACATTGTACATATTTGGTTTATCTAGGAATTTTAATTGAAACAGCTATTCTAAGTTTGTGTATCATTAACCTAGGTGAAAACTAATAATAATAATATTATTATTATTATTATTATTATTATTATTATTATTATTATTATTATTATTATTATTATTATTACAGTGGTTCCCCTCTTTTATGAGGCTACCCCTTTGCAAATGAAAATATGGCCTGAAATATCCTATTTTTTGGCATCTGGCAAAATGGTCTTATATAAGGGGTGGCCTATTGTGAGAGGTATCTGTCAAGAGGAGGACCATTGTAATTATTATTGTTGTTATTATTATTATTATTCTGTGATTTTAAAACAAAAAGATATACAGATATTAATTCTCATACATTTTCTTACTGACACTTAATTTTCTTCTACTTGTAGGAGATCTGATCAGTGATGATAATGCTGTGATACTTCCTGTAGAGAGCAAAATTTTAGATGAAGAGCCCAGTATTGACCTACAAGAGCAGATCCTCACAAGTTGGGATGCTTACTACAACATGAGAGGGTTCCGAATAGATTCACCTATTGCCATTCTGCTCCAATATCCACTTACCTTGTATTACATTTTGACCTACTGCTTGCCAAATGATTGTGAGTACTGTTTCTCTTATCAGCTGCAAATACAGCTAAAGGCTGGATTTAGTGGTCACAATGTCTATCTTTTTGTCTGTTCATTCATCTATCAAATCAGCACAGACCGAAATTGATAGGAGAAAACTAATATATTTTCATTGATAATGTGTGATACTGTCATACATAATGATGTCCATACAAAGCATGTGTTTAATGTTCAGTTATTTTACTTCATTTTGAGCGGATGCAAAAGCCAAGCTTCAGATTAATTTCAGACATATATGTGACATTAAAGAAATTTGATTTGATTCAGTATCTTGCTGATTACTTACAGCATTCTGATGTTCCACATCGGCAAACTTGGAAAGGAACTGTAAGGTCAAAAACAGACTTTGGAAGGGTCAAATGTCCAATGAAACTGAATTTGACAGGTTCCCTTCAAACATGTTGATCACTTTAGGATATATCACTAAATTATACTCAGCTCTGTGTGTGTGTGTCTATATATATATACAGTAAAACCTGTCATGAGAGACCGCCCCTTCTGCCAGTAAAAAGCGGTCTCTCAAGACAGGTGGTCTCTCATAACAGGTTTATACAAAAAGACCAGTTTCCAAGGTCAAAATTCAGCACTTTTTAAGAGGGAAAAATAAGCACAATCATGAACATTTATTGTATTCTTTGTTCATAGTTCTTTTTAAAATATTGCATGCATTCATCTGAAAATAATTTTAAATAGTAATAAAGATATACATCTATCATTAAACATGAATCACATTTATATTTGAAGATCACGTGTACATGTACTAGTAGTAGCATATGAATTCGTTTCTAATTGACTCCTTGTCTTTTATAACACCCTAAATTTGAGTTTTACCGACGTTTTAAGTGGCTGCTATGTTGCAAACGGTCTCCCATTTTTCACTTCTCTAAATTACATTAATTCTTTCCTCCAATGTTAGAATTTGTCTCTTTTTCGTTGGAGGTTCTGCCATTGTTATTAAAGTGCTAGGTGTTAATGTTATAAGGGATCAATTGTAATAACGACTGCAGCAGTTTTGATCAGGCTTTGGGGAAATATGGAATACATACAATGTATATGTACCAATGAATGAAATAAAAAGACACAATTAATTTACCTAGAAACAGAATAAATTTATTTAGAGACAAAAGTCAAAGGCTTAATTCATCGACAACACAAAGGGATTAACTCTATAAACAGAGGGTGTAACCGGCTGCACTAAGGTTAACAGATGACGGCTTGGTGTGTGGGCTTGTAATCACTGTAACATCAAAAACACCCCAACAAACAACGCAAGCCTTTCACAATTACAATCAAATTCGGAAAACGATTCTCACCTACTGGTATTAAAGACAAAGACAAAGACCTCATTCACCCCAGGCATTACAGATTAACTCCAAAGACAAATGATGTATGCGACCGCTATATTGACTTTGGCACTACAATGGCAGTTAGTGACATATACTTTAGTCTGGTGTACAGTCTACAACAGAGGAAACTACATGCATGACCTGCAAAAGAAAGTTAGGAAACCGGTAGCCAGACTAATTTTTTTTTTTAGAACAGTCTTTACTTTGGAAGCGGTCGTTGTTACAAAGGATAAAATAACCATCATTGTTGTTTCTCAGTTCTCGCGATAGGGTCGTTCATAGCAGTATTATTTTAGAACAAGCTACCATACGCAAATTCGCGGGAAATCGTATGGATCATACTTTAGTCTTGCAGAAATAGCCGAGGTATTTCCGAATGAGCAATCTGCATGTACTCTAGTCTGGTTTACAATCTGTAACATATGACACTGCATGCATGACCTGTACAATTCAAGAAACCGGTAGCGGTCATGGTTACAAAGTGTTAAATAAAGGTCAGTTGTGTTTATCTCTGTATTTGTGATGCGGTCGTTCATAGCAGTGTCGAAATGCATATTTTGCCAAGAAATCGCGGTCGCTGGTCGCATTCTGCAGGTGGTCGCTCGCGACAGTGCGTTTATATAATAAAACCGATCCATGCATTACGATTGTGCTCGCTCATGACAGGTGGTCGCTTATAGCAGAGGTCGCTCATGACAGGTTTTACTGTATATATATATATATATATATGTGTGTGTGTGTGTACATCTTTACATTCATATATCCATGGTCCTATCTGTCTAACTATCCATATGTACATCTTTACATCCATATATCCACAGTCCTGTCTGTCCATCTATCCATATGTACATCTTTACATTCATATATCCATGGTCCTATCTGTCTAACTATCCAAATTTAAATCTTTACATCCATATATATCCATGGTCCTATCTGTCCATCTATCCATATGTACATCTTTACATCCATATATCCACAGTCCTGTCTGTCCATCTATCCATATGTACATCTTTACATTCATATATCCATGGTCCTATCTGTCTAACTATCCAAATTTAAATCTTTACATCCATATATATCCATGGTCCTATCTGTCCATCTATCCATATGTACATCTTTACATCCATATATCCATCCATTTGTCAACTGTCAGCACAGTTGCACAAAAATGTCTTAAAATGAAATGATATTTAGAATGTTTGTATGCCTATGAAGATGACCTGATTAGTTTTTCATGCCTCTGATTTAAGCATTTTTTTTTCGTTTTGCACAAAAATCATTTGATATACAGAGCTTTAGGTAAGAAATTAACAAATTGTGTATTTTATTCCCTGGTTTGGAACTAATTGTGCTTTTTAATTTGTTTGTGTATTTTGTGAAAACCGCAACATACAAAAAATTATGCTGCAAGGCTGTGCCTTCTTAATCATCAAACTGTTAATCAAGTACTGTCATTTAAGTTGTGCATGTAACGTCTGGAACTGTAACCGATAGCATATTTGATATTGATCAAATGTGCCATCATACAATATGGACTATGCTAAAAGCAGGAATAACACACTAACAACTTTGGACTAAATGCTTAAAATTAAATTGTTTTGCATAATTTAAATGCATTTAAAAATTTCTTTTTGCATTTTTAGTCCAATTGTTTGCATGAAATATACAAATACATCTCTTATCTAGAGCTCTGGATATTTACAATTTAATTGATTAGGCTTATTTGCATGTGTATTTAGATGACCTGATTATAATTTCATGCCACTGAAGCCATTTTTTAAATTTTGTATTAGTTTGGAACTCTCTGGATTTAAACTCTTTTGATGAAAAGTGTATTAGTAGAATCGCCAAAAAACCATTTGACATAGAGGGATACAATTTGTTTGGCATGTTTGTATGCATGTACAGATGACTTGTCTAGATTTACGTGTCACTAAAAGCAATTTGTTAATTTATGTATAAGATGACTAAGTGCAATAAGTTCATAAGGTTATTCTTGAACATATTTTGACTCATTGGTGTCTTTAAAATTGTAAATTTCTGCTACTGCAAATCTGAACAGAGAGCTATCATATATGTACAAAATGAATTAGGCATAATTGAAGATTGAGATGCCGTACACAGGTATTTGAGTTTTACTGAAATAATGTCTTCTTGAAGTCTAAACTTCTTTGTGATCTTCTTTTCTAAAACTAGCTAATATGTTCTACAAGATTTCTGTAAACATAGCTTCTAATTTTGTAATTGCATGAGCTTTTATTTGGTCAAATGTACCCTTTATTTCACAGGTCTGTATCTAACAGCTAATGGGAGGTCTTTTGATATGACTGTAGACAGATATTGTTAATAGCTTTATTTTTTCCTAAAGTATTCATCTTGTTTTTATTCACAGGTACAACATGGTGGGATACAGTTGATAGTGGGACAATTAGGATAGATATGGTTGGAGTTGAGAAAGAAGTTGAGATGATTTCATTGTTTCAGGTAAAAGACAATACCAAAAGTAGTTTTGTCTCACCCATTTTAGACAATAGAAAGACATATGTATTTCTTTCTGACAGTAGTTGTGGTGGCATTGGTACTGTTAAGATTCTATGTTTTCTTTCACATACTTCCAAAGTCCTATAATATGCCTAATTGTTATATTACCAGCAAAGTGAACTTAAAAATTATTTATTGTTTAAGTTTCATGAGGATAAAGCTCATCATAATAAGTGCACACTAATGATGTCATGAACAATGTCCCCATCCATGTATTTATATGCTAGTAGAGTTACCTTCCATTGTCCATGTTGGGAGCTCTACACAGTAAAGGTGCATTCTCTCTCTCTCATTATGTTCACACTGAATAAAGCACATGGAAGATCTGTTTTTGAGATGATTAAATCAACAAAAGTTAAGTGCTAATTAGACAACAGGCATGAATGATGTGAATTCCAAGAAAATCGTCATGTTCTAGGTGGGTTTAGTGCAGCGGCTATGCCCTAATGAGGCTTGCTGTGATCAAGAAAAGTGTACTTACAAAAGGATAATTATATGCAAGTTTTAACAAAAGTATGGGGTCTGCGCGTATTAAGGCATGCTGAATATGATATTTTAGCTTACTGGCCAGACATAGTGTTTTGATGAACCTGTGTTTCTTTGAGTCTAGTTGTTGTATTATAAATCATGATGAGTAATATCTAGTTGTTGTATTATAGATCTCTGTGAGTAATGATACAGGTCTTCTTGAGCATCATTTTCAGTTGAATTCAACTAAATTGTTAGGATCTTTATACAGACAAGGAAAGTTTAGAGTTGATAAAAAATGGAAAAGTGATCGATGTGTTCTTGTAATGTACATCTACTCTTGAAGAGTGGGAATTAAAGAGAGTGAAAATAAAACACAAATTGTGTACACTTTACATTTTGCAAAGCTGAAGGTTATTCCAGTAGTAACATTTAGGGGGGATAGGTACATTTATCCAATATGTAGCTTATACATTTCCTTCAACTTTACGTAGAACCACCTTATTGCATTATCTTCAATCAATAGGAGGCTATCAGTTGATGCTAAGGGCAAGTAATTATATAAGGCAGCTCACCTTGTGGGACCTGCTCATACAAAGTGGACTACAATATTGAGAGTACATAATAATGTGAAATAGAATAACTTGCAATGTATTGTTTTCATTTTGCTTAACTCTTTCACTACGACTGACGTGTATATCCGCTGCGTAAATGTGCCTTGGCTCACCAGTGACTGATAAATCCACTTGTAAACAGAGCACTACTACCCCCAGTGACTGATATATCCGCTCGGTGGATATGCTTCCTATACCCTCATGACGGATAGATCCGCTCTCTATGTTCATGTTACAATCGGTCTTATTGGTCAATAATTGGAAGTAAAAGGACATTCATCTAATCAAAATAGAGTTAACAAATGATTGTTCTTACTAAATCCGGGGATTTGTTTGCAATTTTGTACCACGTGTTTGTTAATACATGCATTTGTAGTTGACAGTGGAAAAAATGGCGTTTGCTTACGATAGCGATGCAGATTCCGAATTTTCAGGTTTTTCTGAGGACGAACTTGACAATATTGAATTAAGAAGTGTTGGTAGTGACATTGAGCTATCTTCTTTTTCAAGTCTGTCTGAAATTGAGACAGAATCCGATGATAAAGACAACAAAGTGTGGACAAGAGAGCCATGTGCTTCGAAAGTCTTTCGTTTTAGATGAGGGGAAGAAAGAAACTGACAAACAGTGCAATGTCTGTCTGTGTATAAACCATAACTGCTTCTATAAATACCACGAAGAACAACTTAAGAAATAGTAGCACATAGTGACTACCAGTAGTTACACGTTTTATGTAATTGCATGTATATATTTGACCAATAACTTTGTATAAATGACTGAGAGCTTAATTTTAGTGTTTAAAAATATTGTTTTGTGTTCTATTCATGGATTTTATACCAATCTTGTGGATGTCAGCAGGATAAAAGAATCAAACAGACATAAGGTAGTTATAGTTTTATATATGCATGGTTTTAGTCTATAATATAAATCAGTCTGTTATACAGCAAATAACTAAAACAATTAGCCCATATTCCCAAATATCAGCTAAAAAGTTATCATTTGGCTGCAGCTTCAGGCTCTGGTAGTCAGCCCCCAAATGAGCTGCAGTAGTGACCCCAGCAGCTAGGCAGAGTAGTGAGCCACTACATAGCACTAGTAGTTAAAGAGTTAAGCTTGAAAAGTTTATTTTTGTATAGTCAAAGAAATAAGTCTGGACAAGTTTGTAAACTGTGATGTATTAGAAAAGATTTGTCTGTGCAAAAGAGTGTATTCAAGGCCTAGATCAAATTTAAAAACTATCTGTATTTGTGGGTGGGTTACAGTGTAGTCATTATTTGCTACAATTTTCTTGTTTTTACAGAAGAAACTTGATGGTTATTGAGCTTATCTAAAAATGGCTTCAACCTTCCATACTCATTTCTAGAATGGTCCTTAGCATTCCTAATGAACTATGTGCTTCAAAATTCTCATTAAACTTGTCTTTCAGGAAACAGGGAAACTTTTACCAGACAGCACATTAGATATTCACATGTTTGGTAATGAAATGACCAAAAAGCTGCATGAGAAGGAGATGTCAGTGGGAAATGTTACAGTCACCATACACAGAAAATTACACCACCGAGTGGAAATTAGGAGAAAGCCTCATCTAGTAGTTGGTTGGTAGATAAGAAAGCTAGTATGTACTTTCAGTATACAGATTGATAGCTGTTATTTGAAATTGAGAAAACACACATAAATGCATGTACTTAGTCAGATGTATACATATGCACAAAATTGTTGCTGGTATTATTTCCTTTGGTGTGGTTAGGTTTTTATGTATATAATAAGACAGATATAGAGAGATAGACAAAACAGGCTGATAATACACAGCCCTCAATAATTTTTGACACTGAGGGTTCTGGAGCCTCCCTCTTCAAAAATAGGTGGTTCTGGTGAGAAAACTTGGGGTACAGGTGTTAAATATGGGTCAGAACAAATGAGTTGGTTGGAAAACAACATGTTCTAGAACAATCAGTAAAACTTTATGTGAACTTGTAACTATATTTACAATTTTCTCTAAGTTTCATTTTAGTCTCCATTTCAATTTCTAACATTTTATTCTATATGTATTTGAATATTAGAACACAAAAATAATTGTCATTTTATATTTTTTGCTTAAGTCAGATGCTTACTAAGGTCTTTTCTTAGTTATAGTCAACATTTACAATTTACAAGTATTGTACTGTTAAAACCTGTTTCAAGAAGCCACTGCTGAAAAATGAGAAAATAGTCATCTGTAGGCATGTGGTTGTTCAGCAGAGGTTCATTACTACAATAATTTAGTTTAAAGGACTGTGAACAAGTGGTTTTTAAAGACAAGTGTTGGCTTAATACAGGTAACCTTTAAGGCAGGCTGGACTGTATGACTCACATTTTAGCAGAATGTACAAATGTCGGGACATTAAATCAGTGTTCTGTTGAAAAGAACAGCTCAGCAGCTCTATTTCTGGTTTACCTACAAATCTTTAACAAAAACAAATAGACCCCCCCCCCAACACAAAGAAAGAAAACTGGATCTTGCGTATATCAATACATTATGTTGCACATTTTTACATAATTATAATTATTGTTACATACTGTGTATCAGGATACTTATTATTTCATTTTTAGCTCTTCCTAGCAAACACAATGATGGGTTAAGAAGATTTGACGGAGTCTTGCTCTAATTTCAGGTTTCAATGCAGGTATAGGGGCTTATCAGTCATGGACCCAGACTCTTGTTCAGTTAAGAGTAAGTAGATCTATAGTATTTTCTGCAAGCATACACATAATAGAAAACTCTTTATTGGAAAGGTCAAGACAGTCTACTCAACTTTGTCTGACCTTCATTTTACCAACTATCATGTTTATATGACAAATATTATGAAATTCTTTTTCTTGCTTAAAACTACAAGACAACTTACAGTCTCATGTACAAACTCCCAACATCTTCCTTGGATTCAAATTGCTCAGATTTGTATGTGTTGTTACTTATTGTCTTGTTGTTGAAACCATTTGAGTCCAGCTAAGTTAATTTCCATACACTTTTAGGAGAAAAGTGGTGATTATGTTATCTTGTCCTTCTGCGCATGTCTTCATGCTTGTATTTGTAATGTAGTGCAACTCATAAACTCTTAAAGGTAGAAACTTCAAACCATGATATATGTTTGGGGAAAGTCTGTAGATGTATTTTAGAATTTTCATACAGCCCCTGGTGTTGAGGTTAGGGGGTTGGGAGTGGTGTTACTTAAATTTAAAATAACTCCCAAATTATGCAATCAACTTGTCTGAGAACTTGTGTGTATGAACACTGATCCATGTGTCAACACATGTCAGATGGGGTTGAGTGGTTTAATTAGACCCCTACGGCATAAAATTGTAACCTCTGGATCGTAAGTTAAAAACTGTTGAGATCCCCACCCTATAACAGTTACTGTATATTCACTTAGTGGGCATGAAAAGATGAATTTCGATAATTATGCAGCTAATAATGGCCATTGATTGGCATGTGTAAGGGAATATCTGTTTACAAACACTCTGGATTTGTTATGCCTTCAGAATCAATATATACAGCACTCCCTTCTTATAACACCCTTTATTATACCATGATTCTGGATATAATGCAGTAACACCATGGACCCCATAGCCAAACTCAAAGTATTGTACTTGAATTGGTCTTTCAGATGTATGACAATATAGGTTGGAAGGAAAGAACATGAAGCTTAGTATTATATCTTTATTTTTTTATAAAACTTATTATTTAACAAAGTTAAATGCATAATTACCATGAACTAAAATATATATCTAATTTACATAAACTAAAATTATTACTATATGTTTTACAGGCATTTGGTTTATTCCCCCCTACCACACATACATGCATTGATAAATTTGTTTTATCATTCTCGCTATTCCACAGTGTGATACATAATGTTGTCATCATTTATGGACCCCACCTATTTTATTATAGCAAGGGAGAGCAGTTGTTATAATCTTTGAAAACAGCTAGACATATACTTAGTGTACTGGTCAAGGGGTTATGGTCCTATCCTATCAATACTTAAGCTTAACTAGCAGTGCATAGAGGAAAACTTGCATCCATGTGATGCTGAATATACAGTACTGTACAAGGTGATGAGATAATTGTTTTCATCTTAAATTCTGCTTAATCTGATGAATTAGAATGCAATGGTCTTTATCAGATAAACAAGAGTAGACAGAATTAGTATGCAATGGTCTTCATCAGATAATCAAGAGTAGACAGAATTAGTATGCAATGGTCTTCATCAGATAATCAAGAGTAGACAGAATTAGTATGCAATGGTCTTCATCAGATAATCAAGAGTAGACAGAATTAGTATGCAGTGGTCTTCATCAGATCAACAAGAGTAGACAGAATTAGTATGCAATGGTCTTCATCAGATAAATGGGAGTAGACAGAATTAGTATGCAACTGTCTTCATCAGATAAATGGGAGTAGACAGAATTAGTATGCAATGGTCTTCATCAGATCAACAAGAGTAGACAGAATTAGTATGCAATGGTCTTCATCAGATAAATGGGAATAGACAGAATTAGTATGCAATGGTTTTCATCATATAAATGGGAATAGACAGAATTAGTATGCAATGGTTTTGATCAGATAAACAAGAGTAGACAGTATTGGAATAAAAATCCCTTGCTGATTTTATGTTGAGATAAATATAAGATAAATATAAGAGAATAGATACACAATTTGTTGTTCAAATCTTGTTGAAAGTAGGATCATAAAGCTGTGTTTTGACATCTTATCCATTATTTCATCATTGATATCATCCTTGTCATAAACCAATCAGAGGTCTATCTTCATCCATTTGAAGAAGTGATTTACTTGGTACCTACCCTAGTAGTCTCTTTAACTTCTGTGATAAATGTAATTCTAATAAACTGTACAGTGGCTATTTGCTTTTGAAGATATTTATGTCATGCATAGCATTATACTACTAATCTTATATTCCTGATTTTCTGACTCCTATTTAAAATAACTCCGACATTTATTAAGTTTAGATTTTCACTCATAGTTATGGATTTGGCCCAACTACATCAGATGTTTTCCCCAGTCCGAAACACTTTATGTCCAAATTTTGTATACTGTGTATCTGTGCATACCTCAGAATGTGCCTGCATTTGTGAATGCATACATTTGGACTGTCATGCAAATCCTTCAGCACAATTTATGTTAGGGAATTTAAACTTTTGGATGTAATTTGGTGGTTAGCATGATTTGTAGATGTGTACACTGTCCCTGGTAAGCAGGACTTGGGGAGTGGTGTTTAAAGGCACTGCACCGTGCAGGTGGTTTGAAAATGCAACAGTGCTGTCCTGGAATTATCTTGTTTCATGGTGTACAAGAATTGACTTGATAATGGAAGCAAATAAATTATAATAACACTAAAATATGTGCAGAAGATATGGAAAAAAATGTTTGCACTTGAGTTGTAACTCACAGGAGTCAGTTCAGACCATGCATGTGTGTAACTTGAGATCTTTACATTTTTGCTTCTTTACTTTCAGACACAACAAATTCCTGCTTATTTTACAGACTATTCTCAAGACAGTTGTGAGTACTCCAGACTTGCCATAGAAGGATTATCCCTTGGTACAATTTCTAAACCAAATATCAATCCATTCCGAAGTCCAGTGCGAAAACTTGCTGATGAAAATGATCTTCCACACTACAGCAATGGATTTTTGTTCCATCTTCAATACCCTGAATAATCCTATGTATTATGAACTTAGATTAGAAGGATCGCCTCTTGGCACAATTTATAAACCATTCATCAGTCCATTCTGATGTTTTGAAACCACGCTGAAGAAAATGACATTCCATACCAGAGGAGAGGATTTTTATCTTTAGTGCATCGAGTAATATTTCTAGGAAGTGAAGGGTTCATGTTAAGTTGTGAATTGATGCTCTGCAATAGTGACAGCACTTTCAGAAGTTGAGAACATACTATTTCTTAGAGACCCATAAACTTTTTTTCATAAGACCAGCAAAGACATGTTTCTGGCAGATGTTGTACATTTGTTTCACAGTGTATATATCTTTCTTTAATAATCCTGATGAAAACAAAAAGTTTTTTTGAACTTTTGAATACACTTTATAAGTTGTAAATCAAAGCTTCATTAAGATGTGGTGCCATTACAATGCCAACTGAAAAGTAATATGCAAAAGTTAATTATTTTTAATTTTGTTGTTTTTATGTGTAATTTTAGATATATTTTTTGCCATCTTTATTTAAAATTGAAATACTCATTTGAATTATTTTCCCTGTATTGATCAGGATAATTTTAAAAACTATTTCCTTTTAGTACTTTTTTCCCATTAAATCTTAATTACAAATTAATTCACTTACTTTTTAAAAAATTCTAATCGGAGGTTTATATGCTAATCCATACTTGTGATATTTATTCAGTGACTTTTATTTTACATTATTTATGTTCAGTTTTTTTTTCTTCACAAAACTGTCTCCAGATTCAGGGTTGCATCTAGAATTTAGTCAGTTGGGGCAATGTTCCCCCTTAAAGTTGAAAAAAGGGGGACCAATCAGGTCATAGTTGGGGCCTGTCAATAGGCATAAAAAAAGCTAGAAATGAAAGCAGAACAAGAGTGAGTGTTATAATGTATCCCTTTTCCTCCTTTTCCTAACTAGTGTTAATATATGAAAATTAAACTCCATATTCTCCTTCTTTAGCTCTTGTTTTAAAGTTTCTTTTTTTTAACACTTGCAAATTTAAAGAAATGTAACCAGGCTGCATTTCCAAAATACAGTCAATCATTCATATG
Organism: Margaritifera margaritifera; assembly: GCA_029931535.1. Classification (NCBI taxonomy): domain Eukaryota; kingdom Metazoa; phylum Mollusca; class Bivalvia; order Unionida; family Margaritiferidae; genus Margaritifera; species Margaritifera margaritifera. The sequence continues at coordinate 4,664,134 of JAQPZY010001595.1, read as the reverse complement.
TCCATCCTTAAGTTTTGAAACACCACTGAATGTATGAACTCTGCTGTCACATGAAAGTACAAATGAATTGAAGACTCCCCAACAACACATCATGTACAGATTTGTTCTTTGAAAGTATAACAAGGAATCGTGAGTCAAAATAAAGCTGAACATCATGTATGTTGCACCAGCATTACTATCATTAGTACAGTCCTACCCGTTTATGTCGGCATCCTCGGGCCCAAGGAAATATTGTCGACATAAGCGGATGTCGAGATAAGTGTTGGGGGGGGGGGTCCTGTCGTCAGCGACATACTTTGAGAAAACAAACAATGGAAATTTTGAGTATGTGAAGACAAAACCAGTGTGAAATACACTTCTATATTGACAAATTACATTTTGGTTACCTTTGTGTAATAAAATCCGCAATGAGTTAAGTGCATGTATATGAAAAATACATGAATTCGTGTACGGGTCTCATGTTAGAAAATGTATGCATCGGTCACATCCTGATAGGAAACACATGTATAAAAAATGGTTGTCCTCATTTGATCTAACACGTCTACACAATTCACTACGACAATCATTGTCGCCAGTAGCACATGGTTGCATAGTTGTTATTTACATGCTACAAAGTACATGTACATGTACTTAAATTGGCCTAGATTTTGATCAGCCTGAAACAATACATGTTCCCGTCTTACTGAGGCTACCAAGGGGATGGGGCTATTCACAGGGAAATTAAAACATGTATTTATTTACGGAAGTCATCGTGAAAAGTACATAAAATTGAACAAGAGATATGCGGCTGATATGATTAATTTACCTTCAACATAGCCTTTCTTTATAGCCTCAGCAGCTTTCATCCATCTAGACCAACAAGTTGTTCTCCTCCTACTTTTTTTTTTTTTTTTTTTTTTTTACTGGTCCGCCACCAGTAAAAAAAAAATAAGGTGGAGAACAACTTGTTGGTTTATCATCCATCCTGACAGGGTGTTATGTTTAAGTGAAAAGTTTTCACAGACATCTTTGCGAGATGCCCCACCTTCAACTTCATTAACAGCCATATATTAGTTTCCACAGACTGTAAATTTAATCTGCGTTTTACGCTGCCGTTGGTAGCCATCGTAAACATAAATAAAGTTAAAAAGGAAACTTTCACAGCACATTAAACTTGTTTTAATCACCGATCACTTTGGAAAATGCAACAATCGATCAGATTTTATTGCTTTTATTCAAGTTTGGTGATGATTTTTTTTAATGAAGGGTGGATTGTTTTTATTGAACATTGTAACCGGCTTGCTTTGATGAAGGGTACATGTGTTATTTAAGTCGCCGCGAGAGGCCAACTTTATAGGACCAAGCAAAAGCCAGTTTTTTAATCCACCGAGACATTAAAGCCTGGCGGCAAGATCAACTAATTGTTGAACAAAGTACATGTCGGAACTGGCCGCTTATCGACATAAATGATTCTGCGGCAAAATTAAAACTTGGCGGCAAGATCAACTAATTGTTGAACAAAGTATGGGTCGGAACTGGCAGCTTGTCGACATAAATGATTAGAAAACAAAGGATTTGTTCAAGCTGGGATCAAGGGCTTCTGTCGACATGTACGTTTTTTTTTTATCTCGACGTCAACATAAGCATGACAAATTTGGTAGTAATAGTAGACCAAGGGACCGGGACTTTGCTTTTTTGTCGACATAGGCGGCTTGTCGACATAAGTGATGTCGATATAAGTGGGTAGGACTGTATCTATGTTGATCATTTAAATTCATCAATAAAACAAAACGGTATAGAGTAAGATCTGCTGGTGCATTATCTCACGATAATCTGATAATATAAGACACTGACCCTGATATGTATGATTGTTGAGGGGTCAATGTCTTACTGCCATAACAATCAAATATGTGGAGCACTGTTATGACAGCATTAACTGGAAGATTGAAGGCCAAATTTTCAAGAATATCTCACATAGTTGGTAGCCCATATAGTCACTGTTGCACAACTTAGGGTCTAATTGCTTTATTTGTACCCTATTTACTCTGGTGCTTTATCCTTATCAAGTAAATCCAGGTAGTCGTTGCATTTTTCAAACTTGACTGCCATTTCAGTTCTTTGAAGAGTGATGGTACACAACGAAAGCCAAAGTTGGTTAAACAAGGGGTGCAATTTCTTTAAGGAAACAAATGTTGAATCGCATTCAGCCTAATATGATTAGAGATATTTGTTTTGTTAAACAAACTTTAACTGGTAGTTCAACCAAATTTGGCATTCCTTAGCTACCATTGCTCTTCAACTGACTGAATTGGCGGTCCGCTATAGCAACACTGTGCACAAGTAAAAGGTGTAATTTCTACATTTCTTCGAAGTTAAGTGTATATATAAATGATTCATGAAAATGTGCACCCAGTTCTTATTTTTTGCATGAATCTGCTTGTGCAGATTAAACAAATTTGCGCAAAATGTTGAATTTTAGTGGGATTTTCACATTTGCGTGTCATAGATGCAACCCTGCAGATTGTTTACTGTGATAAGAAAATATTGCATGTGAGAAATCACAATGCAATATTATTTTAGTATTTCACAGCAGTGATATGCTACAGATATTGGTCAAGGAAGAAAACAGTGAGAAACACCATTTAAAAGTCAGCCATTTGTAAAACAAATATAACTCAAAATTTTACATACAAAAGGTTCACTAATATTCATATAAACCAACTTTTACTTTCCTTCAATACAAGTAGCATCAGGTACACTTTTGCATTTTATACATATTTACAAAATAATTTAGATATATAATTCATACAATCTTGCACAAATATATTATGCTTTCTTCAGTTGGACAACAGAGACAATATTTGGTATAAGTTTTTCTTCAGCTTACATATACTTTGAAGCCTTTCTTTAAAATGTATTTCACTGACAGGAAAATATTGACCTTACAGACTGATGTCCAACTTATTTTATAAATTGTTAAATATATTGTTTACCATCTAGGACAGGTTAATCTCAGACCCCTTATGCTAAAATTACATGGTCCTCAGTGGACTGCATCAGAAAATGTATGGAAATATTCTCCATGGAGTACTGGAACACTTTTTTCACCGACTTTGACAGAGATAAATCTGCAAAACCAAAAGAAAAAACAAAGCACATTCTGAGAGGATTATTCATAAGTTTCCATATAACTCTGTAGAGCTGTGTGGAAATGTGCAGAAATTAGTAAATTCTCTGCTTAATTCTATAGAGTTCTACTTGTAATAACTCCACACAATTGAAAACCATAGAATTCCTTAGTTACATTGCAAAAATAACTCTGCAGTTTTGTAGTGGAAGGTATGGAAATATCTCCACAGAGTTCCAATAGAGTTTTGTGACAAAATTCTCCACATAATTTTTTTATATTATTTTACAATATTCCTTATGGTTTTTTACATTTTCTCAAAAAATGTATTCTGAAAGGGCTGATCATTTATGGTGTATCATACTGCTTGCATTTCAACTGAATTAAATGAATTTCATCAACATTTTTCAAGAAAGACAAGCATTTTTGGACAGAATTTAATAGAGTTTGATTACAACCAAGCAAGATGCCAAAACATAAAAACTAGCAACATTTTTACATAGTTCAGGAAAATATAAATATTACATTATTTTCCTTACTATTAACAAAGTATATAGAGAGAAATAGTTACGAAAAATATTTCCAGAAGAGGATTTGCTTTTTTTGGCTATTTTAATTTAAAATCTGTTCCATATAATTACACATTCAAATTTATGTCACTTTTTTCCTACATTGAAATCCCATATACTACTGAACTAGCAAGGATTACTTTTTGAGAATTCGAAAACCATAAAGGACCACATTAGAGGCACAAAGGGTCATATTTTATTTTGATACATACCTTAGTTTTCAGGTGCATAAAAATAAACATTTATTTATTATTGTTGTTATTATTTTTGTTGTTATTGCATGTATTGTGGTGAGGTCTTTAAAAAATCCCAATTTAATACTAATATTGAATCGGAAACCAAATTGTCTTCCACTTTTTTTGTATAATTATAAAGAAAAGTTTTCTTAGCAAAAGCTAAAAATTGCTATTCAATAAACTAGATTATTTCTGCTATCCACCCAACAACTCTTTGACCCAGCTTCAGTGTGTACCTCTTTTATGCCCTTTGTATCTTTTCATGCCCCATTGTAGTATTTTGTGGTCACCTTTGTAATACTTAGTAGTCCAAGCTGCAGCTCCAGCATTGAGAAGCAAATTATGTTTGAATGATTTGGAAGCAGCTACAGTTCACCCAGATTTTCATAAACAACTCAGTCTCTCTACCAACTGTTCAAGGATAATATGACACTTTGGCAAATGTTTCATCTTAGGATATAAATAACATTTCCATATACAATGTAAAAATAATTAAAACAATCCTTATTGGCACCAGTTTAGTGCTTCTTTTTTTTTAAATACCAGTTTAATGATTTGTGTTCCCGGCATTTAAGCCAGAAATTTATGCTGTAGATACTGTATATACTCACATTTCAAGTCGAGTCCAACTACAAACTGCATAGAGTCAGATCTGCCATTGCATAATGATTCAACTAATCTGGGTCTATGTGGTTTATTACGATTAGTAAGTAGAACAAACAACATTAACTCTGATATGCCAGTGCATTATGCGACAGCAGATCAGGGTCTATGTTGTTTGCAATTGGACCCCACCTATAAGTGAGTATATATGGTACCGGTAGCTATCAAAGCAAGAGAAATGCCTTTTTTTCAATCCTATTTTACAGACCAGCAAAACCTGTTTTGATTTAGGTCAGATATTGTAATGGTTTTTTTTTTTTGGTAGCAGTAGAAATTAACACTAGATACCTCAGCCATGGAGACATCTGTTGCACAATTCTTGTGACAACTTCTTGTTGTTGTTGTGGGTTTAACGCCATTTTCCAGCACATGATAGGCTATACATGGCGGCCAGTTTTATCTGGTGGAGGAAGAACCCAGGCAAACCCTGGGAAGAACCACCGACCCATGGGAAGCTACTGGCAAGCTTTCTCACATATCGACATTGACCGAGCCCGAGACTCAAACCCATGTGGACAGAGGTGAGATGGCAGTGATTGGTAAAGGCGAGCGCCTTAGACCACTCGGACACCCGGGGCTCCATGACAACTTGTAAAACACTGCTAAGTAGCTCATACATGCAAATCATCTCTGTGCAGACTATCTCAATTTACTTCACACAAGTATTACAAAAGATTCAAAGCAGACATAACTTCTAAATTTAAAAGGGCCTATATGCATGTTGAAATTTACATTTTTTAAAATAGTGATTTAAATACACACAGAAGATTGTTTAACATCTTAAAGAACAAATGAAGTTTTCACCATATTTTTATATGTTGCAGCATTTTGCTACCACCAAATAAAAAATTACAAAACAAAGAATTCTTCTTGAAAAATTTTACCAGCCAATTGTTTAGAATACATCAGATGTACATGTACCATTATTCAAAACGAGTAACTCTTGCAACCATCCAGATATGGTAAAATCAGTTTCAACAAAGACCCTTGCAAAACTCACATGATCCCTTGCATGTTTAGAAATTTATTTATAATACCATCAAGGCATAAAATTGCCATATGATATATCATAAAATTAATTTATAAATAAAATCTTCCAAACTTTGAATAAGGCCTTAACCAAAAATTTACACTAATTTTCAACTTCCTTTTTAAACAACATGGACAAAAGTAACAAAAATATAAGAAATATTTTAAACATATTGGCAAGGCCCTTTTTCATTAAATAATTATTCTTTAATAGTTTTTGAAGCACTTCCCAGCTTATTTTTTGTGTTCATATATCCAAGTAATTATGATAAAAATAGTTCTGTCCCTACATATGGAATAAACAGAATTGGGTCAACCAATTTCAAGGAAGGCACGGTCATTGTGAACTGAAATGTTTAATTTAGAGAACAGATGCACAAGGGTAACTTACCTAAAATCATTAATTTCATTCTCAGTTTGTAAACAAACATTTTCCAGACCCTTCTGTTTGAGTATATGTGCTATAATTTGATAAATAGAACACAGATGCAAATCTTTTCTTCAAACATTTCAAACAAATTCAAAGAGGCTAGACTGGTTATCTGCCTTTGCTTCAAATCAATAGAAAGAAAAAAGTAAGCAGTAGACTTAGCAATGTCAGTAATGAAAAATTACTTAGTCCAGAATTTCCGTAAATTTCTGCTCTGACACGAAAGAAAGTCCTAGTTCCAGTACTTAGATTTGGACTGAAAATTTCTAAGTCATACTTGTAATTCTCTGCTTATTTCCATAGCTGAAAATTTCTAAGTCATACTTGTAATTCTCTGCTTATTTCCATGGCTGAAAATTTCTAAGTCATACTTGTAATTCTCTGCTTATTTCCATAGCTGACATTTTCTAAGTCATACTTGTAATTCTCTGCTTATTTCCATGGCTGACAATTTGTAAGTTTGAATTTTCCACAAAACTCTCTATACTGTGCAGAAAAATTTCTGCAAAAATGTGCATAATTTCAGCAAGACAACCACTGATACGGAAGGCCACATAATATTGCACAAAGTGTGTGCGGAGATATATGGATTTACAGATTTTCACTGAAAATATTTCCACATCTATGGAAAATTCAGATGTGGGATAGTGGGGCTGACAAGTGCAGAAAACTTTTCCTCGGTAGTTTATTTTTCATCTATTTCATGAGTCTTTACACCACTATTAAATATATAATAAATAATAACACTTTTTATTTCTAACACTTTTTCTGCTTTACCAGTTTTAAAGTGGTCCCAGTTGGTCCACTCATAGGCAGAGAAAGAGAGTTATACTCAAACCCTGATGGTTCTACTTAGTAGGCAAAGATGAGTATTAGAGGTAAAATAGGTAAAAAGATCAAAATGTGACTCGGTTTCATAAATATATTCATTTCATGAAGTACAATGTATTTACAAAAGAATTTGGCAGCACAATATTGAGTGAGTGCCCCTTACACAAATAAACGAGAGTATATCCCAGTATATGGAGTTTACAAAATCAGATCACTTTTGGCATACTTTTGGTTGCACCAACTCCAAGGGTAATCAGAAATAGAATACCCTGGCACACACAAGCCATGCCAGAATGTCCACACGGCATGAAAATTAGGATGTGCATACATCGTAAGGAGAGTAACACAGCCATACCAATCGTAGTCAGTGTGTATGTGACCCAATTTTCACAATTGAGTGACTTTTGTCTTTTCAGCTATTTGTTCATTACACTCTCAATATCTTGAACCCTATTTCACCTACACACACGAAAATTAGTAGATGGATGCATTTCAAGAAGAGTACATCAGCCATACCAAAACAAAGTCACTTTGACCCAATTTTCCAGCTCAACTGAATTGCATTTTCAGCTGTTTGATCATTACCCCCTAAATATCTGAAACCCTATTTTTCCTTCACTTGTGACAGTTGGTTATGTGGATGAATCTTAAAGAAAATAACTCAATTATATCAAAACTTGGTTAATTTAACCTAATTTTCATCATTCAGTTACTTTTGTAGTTTCAGCTATTTGTTTGGTGCGCCCTTATGAGCATGAACCCTATTTCACCAGGCATTCATACAAATTGGTATATGTATGCATATCAAGGAGAGTAACTAAGCCATAGCCAAGCTAGGTCTGTGACCCAGTTTTCCTGCTTGTGTGACAGCTTTCCTGCTTGTGTGACATTTGTATTTTCAGCCACCCATTTGTTACTCCATAAATAACTTGGACCCGGTTATATATTCACTCATGAAAATTGGTATGTGGATCTTAAGGAAAATAACTCAACCAAAACCTTTCACGCTTGAGTTAATTTTGTATTATCAGCTTGTACCCTACTTAACCTACTTTCATGAAAACCGTATGTGAATTATCTCAAAGATATAGTACTCAACCATACCAAAACTAGGTCACTGTGATCTAGATTTCATGCATGAGTGATGTTTATTTTCAGCCTTGCAACGGCAAAAAATCATTTTATCAAATCAGAAATTCAGATGACCTGATTACCTCTGGAGAGGGACTGTAGTAGCACAGGCACTTGGCATTTTGTCAATCAGTTTAAACAACTAGTTCCATATAAATGACAGACATGCCCCTTGTACATCTTGTTCAATATAAAAGGGTTCATTTATATAGTAGAGGTATGTGTGTGTGTGTGTGTGTGTATGGTAACATTTTCAGAGTACATTTAAGAGAATGCTTATAATTTAACATGTCTCATGAATCTAATTTCAGTATACTTGCAGCTTTACGCTTTTGCCAAGCAGTGATGCTCATGTACATGTTCCTTTGTGTAGTCAATTGTAACACTTGTTTTCTGAAATTGTATGTTGGCAAATTCGAACTTTTCAACGGGGAATACCCTCTGACCTCCCACCCCAACATAACTGTCCAATTATCTAATACAGGGTGGGAAAGGTCAGAGGAATCTCTGACTGCTCTGACATTAGCATCAATCATCGTGTTTTTGGCTATAAAAATTAATTCAATATCCCATTGAAAATCTCCAGTCCATCTCTCCATACCACCTTAGACATAGTGGGTAATTTTCTTTTTTAGTTTAAAACTGGAAAATTATAAATTGTTAACCCCAATATATTTTGACCATCGAAAATAGTCAATAGCTCATGATCGTCTACCTTCATTTATTTTAATATTCGAGAGTGGCACTGGGGGGGGGGGGGCGAGTTTTCTTCGTTTTAGATGTCGAGAACGTGATAGTGACAATCAAGAACTCTTGTCTCGATTGCACTCAATTTCCGCACCTCGAAACGACTGTGAGGTTCTGACCGACAACCTCGTACACGTTACAATACATACGTTATTTTTATAAAGTTAGGCGCCTGATGTACAATTTACCGTGCAACAAAATGCTTTTATATCAGTAAAATCTAACTTCTGAGAGCGGGCATCAAGGCTAGAATAGAGTAAAGATATATACCTTGCTTCTTTAAATAAATAAAAAATTCCATTCATCTTTGTACTACAAAAGACTTTGAAAGTCGACAGCTTGCACGTGCGGTAACCAAGGCCAAAGGCCAAACATGTCTTTTCTTCTCTAGATGCAGTTTACTTCTTCTTATGACATTTTTCTAATCCACCTTAATCGAAGAAGACCACGGAATAAAAAAAAATATTAAAATGTGTGCGGCAGCTGATACAGTTCTTTTAGCACACGCAGATGTTGCTCATCATTATCAATCAATATTGTCAATGATTTACAACGTTGATACACGTACACATGCCGGATCTTGAATCCATAAAGCTTTCAAGAATGAGAATTTACTCGAAACTTTGAGATCAAATATCTTCCAAAATATATGATAATTACGTCAAAATTTCTGCTCTGGTTTATTTGAGGATGTAAAACACTGATGCAGATTTTAAAAGCGTTTTCCAAGTTAGATCTATGATTTCAAAGGAGTCTCAGACACTTTGAAGAAGCTTTATGAGTTTCAGGCCAGGTTTCCCTTTATAACATGCACGCATTTCATTGTTTACTCACTCAATCGATCAATATATAATATTCATATGTTTACAGACTTAATATACATACCAGGTAAAAGATAATAAAAGATAGAAAAATGTTCCATTAAATAAATGATTCTTGTCAGATGCAAGAGATTTGTGAAAAAAAAATATAGTTGCACAGGAAATTTGTGAAGAAATTTAAGTGAAATAACCACCGAAAGATAAGTATATTTCTACATTTGAGTGATTTAAACAAACAAAAAAAAGTTCATAATAAGTATTCACGATCTCGTGCAGCGAGGACAAAATGTTATTGATGCTTACCAATGATCCTGGCGTTACATACCGTGAGTTTACGAACAAAAAATAAGTGGATGCTAAAAATGTTTGGTCCCCGACCATGAACATTTAGATGGCTGGTAAATATATTCCTGATTTTTAGCCTGAAATAGTACTATACTTGCCGACATGACTTGGGAGTTGTGGAACAGATACGACCTTTACTTTTGCAAGTGCTTATATGATAAAACCCATTTTGGTGTAATCTCATTCATTTTAAATATGCTTATTTCGAGTTTTTATTTAGATATTTGTTGCATTTTGAGAATTAGTAGTAGCCTTGGTTTATATTTATTTATATGCAAATGTTTATACCGTACTGTGTGAGGAATCCCACCAATTTGTACCGATTTCAGTAATGTCACATGGAATATACTTACAAAAAAGAACACCAGTTTGTGCCGATTTCAGTAATGTCCTATGGAATAAACTTAAAATAAGAACACCATCTAAGAATTTAACTATTACTCGTTAAATGCTTTCATTTGTTTGACAAATATCCCAAACACACCATACATAACTAGCGCACTAAATGAATAAATATATGGAAAATGAAATTAAAAATTATTTGCACGACTTCTTATCTGGAAAAGATTCGATCATATTTTGACATCAAGAGCTTTGAGCCTTTTACAAACTACGCCAAATTCAGCTTCAATTATGGCAATATTTTTGTGTGATTATATATATATATATATATATATATATATATATATATATATATATATATATATATATATATATATATATATATATATACATACATACATACATACATACATACATAACGAATATAAAACTTTATTTAAAAAATAATCTGATTAACCAACGCAAATCACATGCGGTGCTTTTGCATCATAGCGCTCCAAGTGTTTATAAGTTTATATGATATGCGGGTTTTCTTACACTGGCTAAATCAACCATACTTTACATCAATAGACTTCAATATAATTTTTTTTTAAACCCACAAAAACAATCTTTCATCGAGAGAGATTACTGCCGTCGTTGGTCTACATTCAGATAAGGCCGCTGTCTCCGAATCAAAGCTTCCAACGGATGCTTACTCAAGCAAAGCAAACGTGAAATAGATTAACAAAAGAAAAAAATAAATAAATAATCAACTTGCACGGCAAAAGTAATTTGTTGTTGTTGTTGTTGTTGTTGAACCCACGTTAGTAGGAAGAGAGACGTAACAGTCGTTTTTACACCGGCGGAGGCGGTGGAGCTAACAGTTGGGTAAAGTTTTGGTTTGAGTCGTAAGTCTGCTAATATTTCCTAAACCCTTTTGAGAGATTCTCATCATACTTAGCACGAATCATTATGAATATAAGACAATTCATTATACGTGTTCGCTTGTGCCTATTACCTTGGGGTCTTAGCCACAATATTTGTGTTAAGGTTTTGGATTTTAAAAAAAAAACTATTTGCTTATATTTCCCAAGTTCCCTGATGGATTCTCATCATAATCAGCATATACGTTGCATTTATAGTTTTAATATTTTATTATTGATGACTACATGTAAGATTGGTTGATTGATTCAGAACCAAATGTATTATCCTCATAAAATAAATTTCTTCTTCTTCTTCTTCTTCTTCTTCTTCTTATTATTATTATTATTGACCATTATAAAGATAAGACTATTCATTCCACGACACACTCACTCGCTCCAGTGATCGTCAAGGTCACAGTTGTAGACATTTTTCTTTAAGTCTTTGTTTAACGTTCCTTCGTTTGCTTATATTTCCTAAACCTCTTGATGGATTTTCTTTGTACTTGGAATGAATCATTATGACGCTAAGACTATTCATTCTGCAACATGCTCGCTCAACGTTACGACATCGGGCTCAAGATCACGCGTTTTACAACAACGCTTAAAAGATTTTAAAAACGACCCATATCTGCCTCTAGCGACTGCTGTCGCTGTAAATAAATAAATACATTCTATTAAACCATCGAGAAATGAATGAATTAGTCCAACAATCATTAAAATTAATCTGTTAGTAGTGCAATAAATTATATAATTAGGACACGAACTACGTCTTTGTAATGTACATTTACTAGTTAAACCCCGACGCAAACCCCATCTTGTTCAATTTTTGTAGAAGAAACAAGTGTGAGTCTTCACCTCTAAATTACACGGTTTTTGTAAAAAAACGTCTTGGCTATATTCAATTGCTGAAAAAGAGGGGTGGAAATGTCAACACCTCATCTTGTTCAACAAAATTATAATTCATCTATGAAAGGCAACTTTCTCCTAATTTCTATTTATTTCAAGTCTACTATTTCGCTTGCAACTTTCAAACGTCTTCTCATTAATATAAAAGAGTTATTCCATCTGTAAATAAATAAATAAATAAATAAATAATAACCATTTATAGTAATAAGAATAATAATGACATTACAATAAGAACGTCTAATATTTTACACACATCGATCACTATGCTTCGTTTCTTACTAAACCTTGACAATTCTCATTATTTAAATTTTTTGTCTTCTTTAATTATGTGTCGAAATGTTCAAAATCATTTTAATCATTTCATGCCTTCAATAGTTCTATCAGTTTGATGAGAAAAATATATTTACGTTAAACCTATATTTGGATACATTATAGTTTGTATTTCATCCAGATTGTGAAACAAAACTGTCTTTGCGAGGATTGTTTTATTTTACTTTTATTACTTGTAATTTTTAATACAGATGCATTTATATGTGGTACAAAAAAAAAACAAAAACAAAAAAAAAAGTCAATTGTGAGCCAGGAGTTATCTCCCTTTCAGAATTAGACTGGCTTAAATAATTTACGACCTACTCTACGTATAGTTTTTATTTTTCACCTTAATGGGGTGCTCCGACCAAGTACCGGAGGGATATACAAATAATAGCAACAACAACAACAACAGCAACAATGGCTGCCATAATCAGAATTTTTGGATCAGCGCGACAAGTTTTACAAAAAAATTTATACAGGTTACCAATTTTGGACAACATATTTTGATTTGAAGTAGTATGCATAGTTCGAAGACAAACTGCAGTCTGTTAAGGATAGTCGTTTGTGTGATAACCAAATAATAAGCAGACTTTAAACTAGGGTTATGTCAAACTGGTCAAGGGCAAACTGAATTGCGTGTGGAAACTGTACTGGAATCGTTGGTTTGCCAAAGACTGATCTCTGAAACATCGTAATTTACACTACAATGTTGTCCTAAAACAATACAAGAACGTTTTACAGGGATAGTACTGTGCTGTCCGTGTGTTTTGATAACAAAGCCCCCCCCCTCCCCCATAACAAAGTATACTAACATCAAACTTTGAATGATAGTGATCTGTTTAGTGTTAATTACCGGGTCACTATAAATTTAAAAGCAGTCCAAGACATAATGAATTATAAGCAAGTAAATCTTAGTTTGTATCTGAACTATGCTCACTACTCCACCATCCAATCTGGTTTTAGAAAGGGAAACCCTACAAAATCTAGACTACTTAGAGTGAATGAATAGGTCGTAAACAAATTAAAAAATAGCCTGATTGTTTGCTTGGTAGCCCTTAAAGAAAATCATTGACACTGGTAATTACTCTACTCTCTTGCATAAAGTAAAACATCGAAGTTAGGACACTGAATTGCTGCAGTGTTGTGAATATCTAGATCAAACAGCAAGCAGTGTGCTTTAATTAATGGCAACCTTTCTCTCTTGAAGATTATCAATATAGGTGTTCCACAAGTATCCAAGAAGGGATCTTTTGTTTTACGTTTATATAACTGATCTACCTATTTCACTTAAAGAAGCAAATGATACTGCTTTTTACTTTGTTGACAAAAATGGTGACAGAATACAATCAGTTCTGCAGTCTGAGCTTACTGATGTCTGTGATTGGTTAAATGCCAACAAACTGATGTCTGTGATTGGTTAAATGCCAACAAACTAAGTCTCCTTATTGGCAAAAACCAACTCTCTGCTCCAATGTTCTACACAAAACAAAGAAACAAAGCTTGCTGACACTATTATATCATACACTGTATCAATCATTGAGAAATGTGACTGTTTAGGTATAACTTTATACAAGAACTTAACTTTCAACCAATAATTATTGGCAAATTAAATAAATCTACTGGGATTCTGAAATATGTTTCTTCTTACATCCCAAACCTTATTAGAAAAATCTTGTATAGCACTGATTCTCCCACATATCAATTATTGTTGTAATATTTGGTGTAGTCTGCCAAAGACTTACCAGGGTTTGAAATTAATGTTAGCAAGCTAGCATTTTGCTAGTTGCAATTCTAATATTGCTAGTTGAAAAAAAAATGAATTTCTTGCTAGTGATATTTTGGAAGTATGTTTACGTTTTTTATTTCAGAATACGAGTTATTCTTAAATAACAAATAACATTACAATTACCATTCTCGCACTGCTGATATGCTCAATCAGATAAATGTTTTAAGTATTCTGAACACATTATATACAACTGATGCTGCATAATTTGAAAGTTGGTGCATGACTTTGCCCACAAACACTTAACAGACCATTTCACATTAAAGTCAATTGTGATTTCCCACCATACTAGATCAGTTTAAAAACTGAATGTGTATATTGGTAGAGATTACAGCAATTCTTTTAAGTGGTTGGGGTCCAAGGCATGGAATGACCTCCCACTAGATGTACTATCCACTACAAACTTTGAAACTTTTGAAAAATGTGTCTAGAATATACAGTCTATGAGAGATTCATTTTAATGCTTAACGTTCCGTGATAAATGGTATTTTCATGTTCTGATTCTTCTGGAAACTTTTAGTTGTTTATGTTTAATTGTTATGTGTGTTATGTTTTATATGTAATAACATGTTAATTTGATTTTGTGTTTGTATCGTATAAAAAAAATGTTCTATGTTTACAGCATGTTATTGTTTGATGTTGCTTTTATTTTTGTTATCAAACATTATCCCCCCCCTCAAGTAGTAGTTATTGTCTCCTTGTTTTATGTCCATTATGTTCTCTTTCTTTTAACTGTTGCAAGGTTCTCTTGGACACTGAAATCCATGTAAAAATATGCATATTTTAAATTTTGGATGCATGACAATTGCAACAGCCAAGTCCTTGGTGCACAATTTTTTTGTTGCAAACTTCATTTTTATTGTATTAGTTTCTTCAAAGTAAGTATCAATTGTGTAGTGTGCAGGTTATAATACAGATGTCAAGTGATTGTAAAAGGATTAGGTGAAGTAGCATGGGCCAGATCTTAGTAGATAAGAAGATTAAGACACCTGTTCAGGGATGGCGCTGACTTTAAAAAAATTGTGGCAAAAAAATCGCAAATCTCAATATTTTGTCGCCAATTTTCAAAAAGTGTCGCCAAGCAAGGAGCAAGTATTTTTCCATGTCTATTAATGTAGTAGGCAATGAAAATTGAAAAAGATAGAGTATTTATTACTTTACTGACAGCAAACAATACAATACCACAATATTACAGAATAAATTCATTGCATGACTGTTTTGTATGCTTATTTATAATGTTTTGCACTATTAAAATGTTTCATTGTTATGTATGATGTTTATATAATATTATAAATATTTTAGGAAATTATAAATGTTTCTTCACTTTAATATTTGCTTAAATCTTAATGTTATCAGGAAAAGCATGTTTAACTAGTGTCCTTGAATTAGGTTGTTTTGATCAATATAATGTTTTCTCAATTTGAAGGTCAAGGTTGATTGTTGTTTACAAGTAAAATTCCATTAAGATGACACATGTTCTAGAACATTCTGTCATGTGACCAATCTTTATATATGCCATGTTTGGTGGACATTTATTCAGTTTTGACATTACCATCAGTCTTGTAAAGAGCTATTACAGTTGTGAAAATTCATTCCAAATTCTAAGAGAGGAATTATTTTAAATATTCATTGGATTATAACAGTGCTCATAAACTTTTGGATTTTGGATTTTTAATTAATGATTTTGGAATTTAACTGAACTTATTCAGAGATTTTGGAATACTTCATTTTGACATCAGCACATCAAGATTTCTAGTACATCAGGACTTTGGAGACCATTAGCACATCATAACATTCAAGGACACAGCCGTGAATTCGGAACATTCTATATTTAGGACTTGTGATTAGAACAATCATTCTTATTGGATTATTAGGATTTCAAAACACATTACTGTAAGTGACTTTTTGATTTTTCATTTTAATTATCTAGTAATAAATTGCTTGTTGATTTTTACTTGATTTGTTGGTTTCACTTTCTTTCTGTTACATTTTTCTTAGACCATAGAGTCGTAACAGAAATTGGGGGCCGTTCCGGGATCTGAATTTCTTTAAAGCATATTAGAGATATTAAATTTATCTTTGAAATTCATATTGATTTTGTCTTGGAATTTTTTTTTGTCTTTGGCAAAGATTTTTAATAGAGAATTTTTTGTGTGTGAAACCAACAAGCATTTACAATGGCATCTAATGTTCAGAATTTCATTTCAAAACCTACCCAGGAGGGGTTAGAATGCATGAGAAAGGATGAGTTGCTCGAGCTTGCCAGAAAATACAGTCTATCTGAGGCAAAAGTATCATTGACAAAACAGGAGATAAAGATTATTTTGATTCAGTATTTAGTAGGAAAGGGAATTTTTGAAAATAGTGCTTTAAGTTTGAAGAGAAAGCCTGTATCTGGTTCTGACAGGAAATTAAGGGAATTAGAGTTAAAGAACCAGATGGATTTAGAATTGGCAAAGCTTCAGATTCAGAGAGAGAGAGAGAAAGAAGAGAGGCAGATACAGATGGAGAGAGAGAAAGAAGAGAGGCAGATACAGATGGAGAGAGAGAAAGAAGAGAGGCAGATACAAATGCAGAAAGAAGAGAGGCAGATGGAGAGAGAAAAAGAAGAGAGGCAGTTGGAGAGAGAGAAAGAAGAGAGACAAATGCAGATACAGATGGAGAGAGAGAAAGAAGAGAGGCAGATACAAATGCAAAGAGAAGAAAGGGAAATGCAATTTAAGTTAAGAGAATTAGAACTGGCAAACAGAGCACACTCCACTCCTTTAAATACAAGTTCAGGTTTTGATGTTACTAGATATATTAGGTTAGTACCCCCTTTTCAGGAAAAAGAAGTAGATAAATACTTTCTTCATTTCGAGAAAATTGCTGAAAACTTGAAATGGCCCAGAGAGCATTGGACTTTGTTATTACAAAGTGTACTAATTGGCAAAGCTCGTGAAGTCTACATTTCACTGTCAGTACAACAAAGCACTGATTATGATGTGGTTAAGGAGTACATCTTGAAAGCTTATGAGTTGGTACCAGAGGCATATCGACAAAGGTTTAGGAATTGTAGAAAAGAAACTGGACAAACTCATGTCGAATTTGCAAGGGATAAAGAACAACTATTTGATAGGTGGTGCTCAGCCAAGAAAGTTGATCAAGGTTATGATAACCTCCGACAGCTCGTATTAATTGAAGAGTTCAAGAGGTGCATCCATAGTGATGTTAAAACCGATCTTGACGAGCAGAATGTGGAAACTTTGGAAAATGCTGCTCGTATGGCTGATGATTATTCCTTGACTCACAAAATTTCATTTGGCAATAAGTCGTCCTCTCAGCAGTTTTCTGGTAAAAAACCATTTCAATCTCATTCGAGTACTTCCAAATTTCACAACAGCACAACTGTTAGGAATCAAACATCTGATAAGACTGATCAGAAATCCTTATCTCTTCCTACGTGCACTTATTGTAAAAAGAAAGGGCACGTTATTTCTGATTGCTTCAAGTTGAAAAATAAGCAACAGAGAAAAGACAGAGCTTTTCCAAATGCTCTTATTTCTACGAGGTCAAGGTCACGGTCTTGTATTGAAAACAATACATTTGTTGGGTCAAACAAACCCCAGTCTGATTCTATTTTGGAGGCTTATGAACCATTCATGTCAGAAGGTTCTATATCACTTATTGGTGATTCTGCCAAACCTATCCCAATTAAAATATTAAGGGACACTGGAGCTTCTCAGAGTCTTTTATTATCAGGTACTTTGCCTTTGTCTGAGGAGTCTTCTTCAAGTGAAAGTGTTCTTGTTCAGGGAGTAGAGTGCGGCTTTGTAAATGTTCCTCTTCATTGTGTAAATTTGGCATCAGACTTAGTTTCTGGACCTGTGACTGTTGGGGCAGTGACTTCTTTACCCATAGAGGGTGTTCATTTATTACTAGGCAATGACCTAGCTGGAGATAAGGTTGTGGTTAATCCACTTGTAACTGACAAGCCTTGTTTGGATCAGAAAGTTGATCCTGTCGAAACTGAAATCCCTGATTTGTACCCTGCTTGTGCAGTTACTAGAGCTATGGCAAAAAGAGCTCTTGAGAGTGATGTTGATCAGGATATTATTCCTTTAGCTGACACATGTATTGGTCAGTCTTTTGATGAGGTCACTTTTTCCTCAGGTATTGATCAATCAAATGGTATTGATCACAGTGATCCTCTTTTGGCAACTCATTCTCTTTGTTCTAATCAGGATGACAAACGACAATCCCTTGTCGTTGAACAGGAGCAAGATCCCGAGATATCTTGTTTGTTTCAGAGGGCTATTAGTGAAACTGAAGCCACACAAGTTCCAGTGTGTTACTTTGTGAAAAATGGGGGTCCTTATGAGGAAATGGAGACCACCTGATGTACCCGGTGGTGACGAGTGGTCAGTGAGCTATCAAATTGTTGTTCCTAAGTCATATCGACAGGAAATTCTTAATTTAGCCCATGAAACTCCTTTGGCTGGTCATTTAGGAGTCCGTAAGACTTATCACAAGATCTTGAATCATTTTTATTGGCCGAAACTCAAAAGTGATGTTTCTAAATACTGCAGATCTTGTCACACTTGTCAAATGGTAGGAAAACCCAATCAGAAGATACCTAAGGCTCATCTGCAACCTATTCCTGCATTTGATGAACCATTTAGTAGAATAATGGTAGACTGTGTTGGTCCTTTACCTAAAACCAAGTCGGGCAACCAATACTTGTTGACCATCATGTGTGCATCTACAAGATTTCCAGAGGCAATTCCTCTGAGAAATATAAAAACTAAAACTATTGTGAAAGCTTTGGTGAAGTTTTTTACACTTTTTGACCTTCCCAAATCTGTCCAGTCAGATCAAGGGTCAAATTTTATGTCTGGAATTTTCCAACAAGTTATGCATGAATTAGGCATCCAACAGTTTAAATCTTCTGCCTATCACCCTGAAAGTCAAGGTGCTTTGGAAAGATTTCATCAAACTTTGAAGAATATGATTCGATCATATTGCTTTGATACAGAAAAGGATTGCGATGAGGGTGTTCATTTGTTGTTGTTTGCTGTTAGGGAATCAGTTCAAGAGTCGTTGGGTTTTAGTCCCTTGGAACTAGTTTTTGGTCATACTGTCCGTGGACCATTGAAATTATTGAAAGAGAAACTTCTTTCAAATGAAGACTCAAAGATTAATCTTCTTGATTATGTTTCTGATTTCAAATACAAGTTGTCAAAGGCCTGTGAAGTAGCAAGAACTAATCTTCACACTACCCAGTCAAAAATGAAATTAAGGTATGACAGAAATTCACAGGAAAGGAGTTTTAAACCTGGTGACAAAGTTCTGGCTCTCTTTCCCATACCTCAGAATCCTCTTCAGGCTAAATTTTATGGTCCTTATACCGTTGAAAAGAAAGTAAATGACTTAAATTATATCATTAACACTCCTGGGAGACGGAAACAGAAACAACTTTGTCATATAAATATGTTAAAGGAATATTTTGACAGAGATAGCTCAACTAATTATTCAGTTAATTTAGTTGTACCTGTCCCACACAGTGAAGATATCAACGATGGAATACAATCAGACTATAGTGACTCTGGTATAACCAATCTTCGGAATTCAGAAATATTGAACAACCTAGACCAGAAACTTTCACATCTACAACAACAGGAAAGAAATGAACTAAAACAGCTATTACATGACTATGAGCACTTGTTTCCTGATGTTCCAACACGAACAAGTAAAATTTATCATGACGTTGACATTGTAGATTCTGCGCCTGTGAAACAGCATCCTTATAGGATGAATCCTCTCAAACAGAACTATCTGAAGAAAGAAATTCAGTATCTACTGGAGAATGATTTCATAGAACCAAGTAAAAGTAACTGGAGTTCACCATGTATTCTTGTTCCCAAGCCAGATAATACATTCCGTATGTGTACTGACTATAGAAAAGTCAACAGTGTCACCAAAACTGATTCATTTCCAATCCCAAGAATGGACGATTGCATTGATAAAATTGGAAATGCGGAATATGTCACCAAGTTTGACCTTTTAAAAGGATTCTGGCAAATTCCACTGACGGAAAGGGCAAAAGAAATTTCAACATTTGTAACTCTAGATGGACTTTATCAATATAAAGTCATGCCGTTTGGAATGAAAAATTCGCCTGCAACGTTTCAACGTCTGATGAACATGATAACATTTGGTCTTGATAATTGTGATGCTTATATCGATGACGTCATTATCTACAACAACACCTGGGAAGATCATTTGGAAACCATTCGAAAATTCTTTGATCGACTCAGCGATGTGAATCTGACAATTAATTTGAGCAAAAGTGAGTTTTGCCATGCTTGTGTCACATTTTTAGGACATATTGTGGGACAAGGTCAAGTTAAACCTATAGAAGCTAAGGTCAAAGCTATCTCTGAATTTCAAGTTCCACTTTGTGTACTTTATCTATGCAAATTAGCCTAATGTAGCAAATGTTTCGACCACCTCTCCCTCAAAAACAATGAATTGACGACTTGCGCCTTGATACACTTATCACAGAACATCAGTTTTAATTTTCTATCATATCTCAGCCACGGACGCCCAAATTTCCAATTGTCAAAAAATGCACTAAATCCAAATCCTGTTAATTTTGTTAACTTAATCTTAGGATGAGATGATGAACACAAAAAGTCTAACTTACGTTTACCCATTAGAGTATATAGTTCTGACTGAGACTGAATTTTATTTTTCATTTACTTTGTATTTATACAGAACGATTGGGGCTTCAAAGATAATCAGTTTTCTTTGAAGTTTCAGCAAAACTTTTTTTTTCTGGTACATTTTTCCAAACAAAAAAAACAAAAAAAAAGGATTGGCGGTCGTTTGGTCTATTATTGCTAGTCCGGTAGCGTGACTATTGGAGTGTATCACCGCATACAGTACTCAGGCCAGATGTCAACATAAGCGGTCAATATGAACAAAGGATCTGTTTATGTAACAATAGATAGATTCCAGTGCATTGTATACCCAAGTTTGCGGCTTCCTTTCATGGTGCCTTTGAATTCCTCCACTCCAAACCCAAGATTGTATATACAAGTTTTAACAGTCAAAAACATTGTCGCTAAAAAAATCGCCAGATGGTATATTTTGTCGCCAATCAGGAAAAAAAATCGCAATTTGCGACATTGGCGATGCCCAGCGCGATCCCTGCTGTTAATTTATTGTCAGTGCCTTATCATCATTTTGAACAAAAACTGAATTACACGTGAATGTTTTGATACCTCACTTCGATAAGCATCACTTGGGACACTTTATGCCATCAGACTTTAAATCCTTCCACGATGTTTGGAACACCTGCATTTTATCGTATGCCATGTTTTGAAAAATAGTGCCAAGATTTGAGGATTTATTTTGTTTGTCGGAGAAATAAGAACTCCTATGTTAATCAAAATAAATCATCATAAAATCAGCTGTTTTTCAATGTCATGTGCATATATACTTTTGTTTTCAAGTGATTATCAAATGTATGCTTTTGTGATGGCAACTTTACATACTTTCTTTGGTGCTAAATGCTAGAGCACAGATGAGCCTGATTATGGAATAGATGTAACTCACAGAACTTAGAGCAATATATTGTGGGGAATCAGATGTAGTTAAAAGTGAAAGAAAGGAGGATGACTTCTTTCATTTCAAGGTGATAGTAAAATTTCTTGTAGTAATGAGTCTGCAGGATAATTGCTTGGTATTGTGCAGGAGGTACTCCAACTCATTTCCAAACTTTACTGTTTGAGCTGAAGTGTTGCCGGTTTCACCTATAATGTCAGTGGCTTATGAGTGTGGTTTCTCGTCACATGATTGTATAGAGACCAAAGGCCATGGACATTTAAAACAATAAGCTATAACAAAATTTATGAAGATGATGGAGGAATGCCCTGAACTTATGGATTTTGATTCTAAACCTTCAGTGGAGAAGTTTATTAAAGTTGGTTTAACAAAAAATGTGTGTATTGTTTAAAGATGAAACAAAAAAAATGTGAATGGAATGTGGTCATTTGTTTCTCCTCCAGAGTCTTGACAAATTTATTTATTTGAAATGGAAGTAAGCTAATGAAATAAATTAATATTGAACTGAAACTTCAATATCTTTTTTGATTCCTGTTGGCTGCACACAAAATGAATGAATAGCAAGGTAAAGCCATTGAGAATTGTTATAGTTGTAACATCATAAACAGTCACAATTACATGTATCACTGTTGTCAATTGTCTTAAATTCTTTTATAATAATACTCAGTGTTTCACAATAAATGAGAATTAGCAATCTGATATTGGTGACACAACAATGTGCATATTGTTCTGAATTATTGCAAGGAAAGAAAAGGTTTCATTATTGGAACTCCTATTTTTAGGGCAGGGACTCCAACTTTTTTCAAGGAAGGAGTCCTGGAATGCAACTTTCAAAATCCTATGGAAAACCCTGCTGTTGTCACTAGTTATTTTACTTGCATATGTACCTGTTTTTAAGGAACTTTTGAAAAACAGATGTTTTACATCTGAAATTGTCTCCCCAAAAAATCGAAAGTCTCAGGAAATGCAGAGACCACCAATAAACAATTTGAATTTTGCATTTTAGATGGGTCCAAGGGAGATCAGTTACTGTGCACTAGTGTAGTTGTGTGCCCACTAGAAGTATAAACTTATTGTCAAGTTGTGTTACTCTCAAGAAATAGAAAGTTATTATTGTTGTTATTGTTGCATGTTTGAATGCAGTGCCACTCATAAACTGATCGAGCTGGACATTTCAAATAACTTAATTTAATGGAGTTCATTGGTGGAATCGTTTCTTTTTTTCTTCTCACTTGCTCACAGGACAAATAAAAATAAAATTTACTTACCTAGCAAAAGAAATCAGATTGCATAGGAAAAATCTCTTTATATACAATGGCTTTTTTCACATGCAGTAAAAACATAATTACCCCCTAGATACCCATTTTTATAAAAGACTGTTTGAAACTTTGGAGAACATTTATTTTAATAAGCAAGTGGACTAAGCATATTGTTTTAGTGTTAATAATAATAATAATAATAATAATATATATATATATATATATATATATATATATATATATATATATATATACAGGGCTCTAGATAAGCAGCATACCATATATACTCACATATAAGTCTAGTCCAACTCCAAACTGCACAGACCCAGATCTGCTGTTGCATAATTGGCATGAAGATCTGGGTCTATGCAGTTTGTTAGGAGTACCATATATACTCACGTATAATCTGGGTACAAATGTAAACAACATAGACTATAGACTAAGGTCTATGTTATTTGTTTTACTGATTAGTCCTTACAAAACTGCATAGACCCAGATCTGCTGATGCATTATGCGATGGCAGATCTGGGTCTATGCAGTTTGCAGTTGGTATCGGCTTATACACAAGTATATATGCTAATCAGTAGAACAAACAACATGGACCCTGATTTGCCAGCACATGCGACAGCAGATCAGGGTCTATGTTGTTTGCAGTTAGACTTATAAGTGAGTATATAAAGTATATGTGTATTTTACATAGACATATCAAATAAAAATACATAAAGAGATTTTTTAATGCATTCAAATTGTGAAAAAAACATTGTAGTTTTTGATCATTAGTCCAAATTTGTCAGCACATTGCTTGTGCCTTAAGCACAGTCCATGTTGTGTGATGGCATATTCAATCAGTATAAACTATGCTATCGGTTCAATCTCAGATGTTCTGTGCATCTTTGCAGTGATAGTACTTAATCACTGTGATAACACTTACTCAGATAGAACCATATAATCAAACACACAGAGGGATGAGCTTGCAATTCAAACAGACAAGTTTCTATACACATTGATTATTGTTTAAAATAAGATACATTTTCTGCCACAGAAGCTTTCCAACTGTTTGATGCATTGATCACACCCACATTAACTTATGCCACTGAAATTTGGGGATATGAATTTTCATTAAGGCTGTCACATTTACAAAAAAGTGTAAATGTTTACATGACCATTGGAACATGAAGCAGTTCTGTTTAAATGTGATTAATCGACTTGCGTGCCAGAACTGGCAATTCGTGGCAGATGTGAGTTGTTTTTGTTTAAGATAGTGACAGGAAAAGTAAAGTTGTTTCAATTAAATCCAAAAATAAGTATTTTCCACAATAATTCAGATTACTTGATACCTATTTACATTAGACTCTGCTCCAATTTTGACTGAAAACGACTGCTGCATTTATCTAAAAATTTCAGCAGGATGGGGTGTATTATGAAAAACAGACTGACTCATTGCTCTTATCCTCTAATGATTGCTTAAATTACACTAATGTTATGGTGATTAAAGCAAGACCTAAACTTATCCTTTCATATCCAACTGAGCTGAATCTGACCTGGCATATTAATTTCCTTAAACATCAGTTGTACACGTAGACCAAAACTTACAGAATGTGTGATCCATGATTACACTGTTAAAAAAAGCTAAGCCCACCACAATATTGCCTCATATACATAATACAGAAACTTGAAAATTCAGTCACCTCGTATTTACAGGTGAACATTTAGATATTTTCTTGATTTTTCTCTTTTAGTATTTTGAACAGTTGGGATATATGTAAGTCAGTTCAGGAATTTACCAATTTTATAAAAATATGGGATATTTTAAGGAAATTGTTTTATAATAATGTTAACTTTTGTTTTCTTTTTATTTTTGTTGGCACCTTAAAACCATATGCCAATAATTAAAGGATAATTAAAGTTAAAAAAAAATATATATGTAAGTAATACATGTAATAGATATGTAGATGAGAAATGGTTAGAATGCAGATATAGTTAGAAGAGCAAAAAGCAGACATGTACATGGACAGATAAATGGATAGGTAGAAAAGGGTTTGGAAATAGCTGGATTTTTAAGTAAGAGAGTGAGAGAGAGGGAGAGAGAGAGAGAGATGTTTAGGTAAATAACCTTGAACTGAAAAATGAAACAACCATTTTTAGAACTGCGTTAATCATATTTTAATATATAACATTTTTCTTTTTATACTTTTCCACTTAAAGTTCAAATGATCATGCAAGTTTAAGTATCCATCCATTTAGAAAACAAGGTAAAAATGAGTCTATCACTGAAATATTCCAAAAATATAAACGATTTCACTCTGATTTTTTTCTTGCATGTTTTGTAGCATCATACTGGTAATGTTTCTTTAAAATGGGTTCATTAGACCTACAAACTTCATCAAGTTTCCTTTTTTTGTGTAGATAATGTACCAGACTCATCTCATCAACTGCATCATTTAACAATAATGAAAGCTAGACTGTTTGTAATGAATTATTTATAATCACAACTGAAGGATTTGCAATCACTTATTTTATCCATTTACTTAACAATTATCTCTTGAAATCAGCAACATGCATCAAAATATTTGACTTTTGAGATTGAGAACACTTATTTTTATTCATTTAATTGTTGCCAAGCAGTAAGTATATATCGATCTCCTGTAATTATCATGTAAACAATAAAGGTGCTGATTTGCATTTTGATGTGGCTCTCATGGAATTCATATTCCTATATTGAATATTTTTGTGACCAGACATTTGCATTATTTGATTTGGAAGAATGATTTGGTTGGGTAACTTTTTGTCAGTTGAGAGACCAGCATTTTTGTTGACATTCTCTTCATAGGAGAGGTTATTTTTTTACTCCTGTAGGTTGACATGTAAACCATGCTTGTCGTCAGGGTGGGGTGCAAGATCCACACCGCGTGGTAGCAGTAATGTAAAGGTAACTGTGCATTACAGCGGGCTGTCGGGCAGTTCTCTACATAGACTTGGCATGTTAGTGTTGGACAGCTTGATGGATTTTCTCTGTTCTCCATCATTTTCCATTTAACTATGTGAACGTTTACACATGTTCTAGTTTTAGTTTGGCATTCAGAGAATTCTATATAGGATAAATGGGCTATATTCCAACCTACATACCACTACTGTGCGTTTTTGTGATAGTCGCCCATTTTTTCCCAATGCCCATTCAGCTACTGATTGGAAAGACGACTGCCATATTGTTGATAGCAATAGTAAAATAACTGGCTCCAAAAGGCAGGACAATTAAAATTTCTATGGTCACAGCCAATCAGTAATGAGAATACTGTGCATGTATTTCATGGGCATATTTGAGATCAGTCCGATCGATTCACAGAAAGTGATATGTTAATGTTTTGACATATAAAAAATAATAAACTGTAAACAGTGTATGTAAAGTGTACCAACTGTGTAATAAGTGACTATATTATTAATATAATTAAATAAGTAATATTTTTTCACATCATGTTTCTTCCACGCATATGTAATATGACAACTATCTGATTTTATTCCCATTTCATCTTACTACATATTTCTGTTATGGCTGCTTGATTTCTATTCTTGTTTCATTTCACTCAGTGTTAATTTTATTGCAGTATGGTGCTGTATACTGTTGTAGTACTGTTATGTAACTGTAGTATGATGAGCCTGTGGTGTAAATTACCAATAAACTATTGTCATAGTCTTTGGTCACTAAGCATTAAATAGGCATGATTAATTAATTGATGATTAAGGTTTAGTCTGGTAGCATAGGTTCGCGTCTTGCGGGCTTTGGTATTCACAAAATACCCCATAAAATTTTTAAAAAAATGCAATTAGTTCCAAAGCAGGGAGTAAATACCCAATTTATAAAATTTTTATGTAGAGCTCTGTATATAAATGATTGCTATCTCCTGAGTTTGGTCCATTTGTAGTTGTTGTTATTATTATTAGCGCTGATCATAGACCAGAAGAGCTTATTGGATGGCCTGTTATCCATCATCCATCATCTGTCTGTCCATCTGTTAGCACAAGTTATCACTATTCCTCCTAAAATACTTGGAGGATTGCCATGAAACTTTACACACAGATTTATCCCAAGGTCTTATTGGTCTTAAATCAAATAGTGCCACTTTGGGATTCAATATGGCTGCCACAGTGGCCATCTTGAAAATCTTGTTATCACTGTTCATTCTGAATGGATAGTTGTATCAACATAGGGGTTCCACTGAAATACTTCTTATGATGTCTGGTTGACCCTAAATGAAAATGGTGCTGATCTGTCATCCAGTATGGCCACCATGGCAGCCATTTTGAAAATCTTGTTATCACTACTCCTTTGAACAGAAAGTCATATTGACATGGGGTTTTCAACAGAAGACTTCTTTTATAATGTCTCTTTGGTCTTAAATGAAAATGGTGCCGCTCGCATCTCCAATATTGCTGTCATGTTGCCCATTTTGAAAATCTTGATATTGCTGCTCATCCTAAATGGAAAAAGGCATCAACATGGGCTTTCACCAGAAGACTTATTATAATGTCAGGTTGTTCCTAAGTGAAAATGGTGCAAAACTTGGCAGCCATCCTGTAAATCCTATCACTACTCCTAGTGTATGGTCATATCAACATCAGGGAAGGAGGGGAGGTATTTTATGCCGTCTAGTTGGCCCTAAATAAAAATGGTGCCAATCTAACATCCAGTATGGCTGCCATGGCAACCATCTTGAAAATCCTGTTATTGCTAGCTCCCCAAATGAAAAGTCAACATGGAGTTTTCACCATAAGACTTCTTATGGTTTAAAGTTGGTCCTAAATGAAAATTGTTCCGATGTGACATCTAATAAGGCCACCATGGCAGCCATCTTGAAACAAATGTTATTGCTACTCTTAAATGGAAAGCATATCAATATGGGGTTTTCACCAGAACACTTTGTACGATATCTAGTTGGTTCTAAATGAAAATGGCACCAATCTTGCATCCAACATGGCTACCCAATGGCCATCTTGAAATTTTTTTTATCACTACTCTTTCTGAATTGATGGTTATATTAACATGGAGTTGTTACCAAAGTTTTATAATGATGTCTCATTGGTCCCAATTGAAAACGGTGCAGATCTGACATCCAGTATGGCCACCACAGCAGTCAATTTGAAAATCTTGTTATCACTCAAGAATGTCAGACAGTACAAGACATTGGGAACAAGTTTGTTTTACATAATTTTGAAAATACTTATTTCATAACTGTAAGCAACACTCCTGCAAAGGAGTATCTCAGATTAAATTGAATGAAAATTCAGATTATCCTTTTGTTCTTCATCAATTGATTCAGGTGTTAAATCTAGATCATCATCATTGCTCAAGCATGTTTAGTCTCCATTTGCAACAGTGTGCTCTGACAGAATGCACATGTTTCTGGTCAACCTAAATATTAATTAACAAATAAACTGATCCTTTGTTGGGTCATGCAGTACTGAAATTGGTATCAACCAAATCAAAGGTTCAGATCCAAGTGCTTTGAAATTGGAGTTTATGTAAAATAACTATAATGCAACCATACATTTATTGGTTTCTAAATATGTTATAAATGATAATATGCCCATGACCAAGACCTATGTAGGATCTCACAGTGACACTACGATGGTTTGTACTTTTAAAACATGTTTTCCTACAAATAAATGAGTGATTCATCGAATGTTCAATTGATGAAAATATCATACCAGAATCGCAAATTTGCACTGGACGAAACAGTGCCGCGGGCAGATGCCACCTTCGGTGCCCCCAACTCTGAAAAAAATACTCAGTGAAATGATGCCCCGGGCGGTCGCCGTTATCGCCTGCCCCTTATGTCGGCCCTTACCAGAATACATGATGTAATGTAAACAAATTCTCGCAGTGTTCAGTATTATCAATGTGATATGGAGTGAAAGATTTGGTACATTCAATTCTCAACAATACAGACTCATGTAAGGAACACAAGATTGTGATTAAAAAAATTGGCGAGGTCAAAACAACTGACTGCAATCTTGAGAGTAAAAAGCAAACATCTAATTATAATCGCAAGACTAATAATACTGACCGTAAAAGATGCTGTCAAATATTTCCATGGAAATAAAAACTTGACCTGGTTTGGTGTGTTCAAGGTGAAGTTCAGCTTGTCCCATGCATCTGGACAATGGATTTGTTCAGAGCTGAAGTTATAATAAGCATATTTCAATAGGCCATGTGAGCTTA
This sequence comes from Margaritifera margaritifera, assembly GCA_029931535.1. NCBI lineage: Eukaryota > Metazoa > Mollusca > Bivalvia > Unionida > Margaritiferidae > Margaritifera > Margaritifera margaritifera. Next base: position 4,634,897 of record JAQPZY010001595.1, on the reverse strand, counting down.
TGGCATTGCCCTGTGTCCTTGTGCATCGTCAGTCGTCCATCATCCATCTGTCAAAAATTGCTGGTAACCACTCTGGAGCCCATATTTCTGATCTGATTTAGATCAAACTTGGAATATATGCTTATATTATCATAATCTCAGATGAGCTCGATAGTGAGCAAGATCCATGCATATCAGTGAGGTGATCTTGCATCTGATTGGCTGACCTTGTTACCTTTATATGGCAGCCATAGTTTTCATCCTGTTTTGATCAGACTTGGAATGTTCACGTAGATCATCAAGATCTTGGACATGTTTAGTAATAAGTGAGATGCATGCATATTAATGAGGTGATCTTGCATCTGATTGGTTGACCTTGTTACCACCTTGGAAGTCATATTTCTGATCCAGTTTTGATCAAGCTTGAAATATGGGCTTGTATCATTTGGATCTTGGATGGGTACAGTAATGAGTGAGGGCCACAGATATTAAGGAGGTAATCTTACATCTGATTGACTGACTTTGTTACTACTCTGCAAATCATTTTTTTTATCTGATTTTGGTCAAGCTTGGAATATATTCTTATGTCATCAGGATCTTGGATACTAGTAATTTAGATAATGAGCTGGATCCATGCAAATTAATGAGGTGGTTTTGCATCTGATTTGCAAAGCTTGTTACCACTCTGGAAGCCATAATTCTAATCCAGTATTACTCAAACTTGGAATATGGACTTATATCTTCAAGATTTTGAATGTGTTTGATAAGAAGCACACATATTAATGAGGTGATCTTGCATCTAATTGGCTGAGTTTGTTACCACTAAGGAAGCCATTTTTTTCATACTACTGTACCTTAATTAATGCTTTGTCCGCTTTGATTAATATCAGCTTGAGATTACCATTCTTAAATATTGATAACTTATGCACAATATGTATCAGTTTCTGATTTTTGTTAATTTTTTTTCTTTCAGAACTCTCTCATCAGCAACATCGACTAGTCTTACTCGTACAGAAGAGAAAAGGTCAAAAGAATCTGAGATTACCACTATCACAGTTGATGCAAAGGTCTGATTCTTAATTATGGAGATGAAATTTCCTATGCCTTTGTCACTAAAAGTGCTTCTATACTCCTTGTGGCACATTAGACTTAAAGCCTGTAAACTGGTCACAAATGGGGTGATTCATAGATTCCAATAGAATAGTTAAATCTACATTCTCAAAGCATTAGAGTCATTAAAATCCAAGGAACAGGGATTTTCCCTGCTAGTTTAGCTTCTTACCATGGTTACTTTAAAGGAATGTTCTTTATTCTGATCTTGGTGACTGACAAATCCCTTTCATCTTTCATGAAATCCCCTTTAACTTCAAAATTAATAAAACATTTTTTAGGGTTCAAAAATAGTCCCCTGATCACAATGTAAATAGGCCTCAATCATAATGAAAATTATTGGAGAATCAGGCAAGATTCCCAATTTCAACACTTTACTCCTGACAGTTTTATTCCCAATTAATCAATTTTTTTCCTAAAATGTGTTGCCCATTCCCATTCCCAGTCTCTCAAAAAAAATCCCTGTAACAACCCGGTATTAAGCATTACAAATCGAACACAGTGTCAGATTCAAAATGCAATCTGTGTAATATGATATATTGTTAGGATCTGTGTAAGGCATGAACTTCACTAGTTTTTAAATATGCTGCCTGCATGGCAGGCCTTTCACAGCAAGTTTCAGAGCAGACCAGTATCTTTGTGGGGGATTTTGCTATTTGTTTCATTGTTTGCTGACCACAAGTCCAGCATGTTCTGAAAGTTAATTTTGAACATTTGACAGTTTAGAGAATAATAGGTTGAAGGGAGTCATTTGTTGAAACAGGTTATTCATCATAATGAAGTGCTGCATTTTTAGATTTAGCATTTGTAGCTTATGTGCATGATTTTACTTATAAGTTCACATAGCTGTAAGGCCAAGTGAACTTATGGTATTGCCCTGCGTCTGTCATGTGTTGTCCATCCATCATCCATCATGCATCATCTATTCGTCAGCAATTGCTTGTTACCACCCTGGAGTTTATATTTCTGATCAGATTTTGATCAAACCTGGAATATAAGCTTAAATCATTAAGATCTCAGACAAGTTCAATAATGAGTGAGATCAACACTTATTAATGAGGTGATCTTGCATCTGATTGGCTGAGCTTGTTGCCACTCTTAAGCTGTCAGATGTGTTCAGTAATGAGAGATCCACAGATTTGAATGCAGTGATCTTGCATCTGATTTGCTGAATTTGTTACATCTCTTAAAGCCATATTTCTGATCCGAATTTGATCAAAGTTGAAATACGGGCTTATGTCATCGAGATCGGATTCAATAAAGAACCAGATTCAGGCATATTAATCAGTTAATGTAGCATCTGATTGGTTGAACTTGTTACCACTCTGGAGGTCAGATTTCTGATTCAGTTTTGATCAAACTTGGATTATATGCTTAAATCATCAAGCCCTCGGATGAGTTAGATGATGAGTGAGCTCCATAGATGTTAATGAGGTGATCTTGCATCTGATAGGCTGAGCTTGTTAACACTCTGAAAGCCATATTTCTGATCTGATTTTGATCAAACTTGGAATATATGCTTGTATCATTAAGATTTTGGACAAGTTTGATAATGAGTGAGATGTATGCATAATAATGAGGTGATCTGGCATCTGGTTGGCTGAGCTTGTTGCTATTCTGGAAGCTATATATCAGACCAGATTTTCATCAAACTTGAAATATGGGCTTACATCATTAAGAGCTTGGATGGGTTCAATCATAAGCAAGATCCACATATACTAATGATGTAATCTTGCATCTTATTGGCTGAGCTTGTTTCCATGCTGGAAGCCATATCTGTGATCTGATTTTGATCAAACTTGGAATGTATGCTTATACAGTAAAACCTGTCATGAGCGACCTCTGTCATGAGCGACCACAATCGTAATGCACGGATTGATTTTATATAAATGCACTGTCGTGAGCGACCACCTGCAGAACGCGACCAGCAACCATGATTTCTTGGCAAAATATGCATTTCGACACTGCTAAGAACGACCGCATCACAAAAACAGAGATAAATACAACTGACCTTTATTTAACCCTTTGTAACCACGACCGCTTAAGAAGCAAAGACGTTAGAAACAAAATCAAAAACTTAAAACCAAATTAGGCTGGCTACCAGTATCTTGAATTGTTATAGATTGTAAACCAGACTAGAGTACATGCCGATTGCTCATTCGGAAATACCTCAGCTATTTCTGCGAGACTAAAGTATGATCCATAGAATTTCCGGCATATGGCAGCTTGTTCTAAAATAATACTGCTATGAACGACCCTATCGCGAGAACTGAGACAAACACCACTGACGTTTATTTTATCCTTTGTAACAACGACCGCTTCCAAAGTAAAGACTGTTCTATAAAAAAAATTTATAAAAACAAATTAGACTGACTACCGGTTTCCTAACTTTTGCAGGTCATGCATGTAGTTTCCTTTGTTCTAGACTGTAAACCAGACTAAAGTACATGTCACTAACTGCCATTGTAGTGCCAAAGTCAATATAGCAGTCGCATACATCATTTGTCTTTGGAGTTAATCCGTAATGCTTGGGGTGAATGAGCTCTTTGTCTTTGTCTTTAATACCAGAAGGTGAGAATCGTTTTCCGGATTCGATTGTCATTGTGAAAGACTGGTGTTGTTTGTTGGGGTGTTTTTGATGTTACAGAGATTACAGCACACACACCAAACCGTTACCTGTTCACCTTAGTGCAGCCAGTTACACCTTCTGTTTATAGAGTTAATCCCTTTGTATCGTCGGTGAATAAAGTCTTTGACTTTTGTCTCTAAATAAATTTGTTCTGTTTCTGGATAAATTAATTGTGTATTTTTATTTCATTCATTGGTACATATACATTGTATATGTATTCCATATTTCCCCAAAGCTAAAAACCGCTACAGTCGTTATTACAATTGATCCCTTATAACATTAACACCTAGCACTTTAATAACAATGGCAGAACCTCCAATGAAAAAGAGACAAATTCTAACATTGGAGGAAAGAATTAATGTAATTGAAAGAAGTGAAAAACGGGAGACCGTTTGCAACATAGCAGCCACTTGAAACGTCGGTAAAACTCAAATTTAGGGTGTTATAAAAGACAAGGAGTCAATTAGAAACGAACTCATATGCTACTACTAGTACATGTACGTGTGATCTTCAAATATAAATGTGGTTCATGTTTAATGATAGATGTATATCTTTATTACTATTTAAAATTATTTTCAGATTAATGCATGGAATATTTTAAAAAGAACTATGAACAAAGAATACAATAAATGTTCATGATTGTGCTTATTTTTCCCTCTTAAACAGTGCTGAATTTCGACCATGGAAATTGGTCTTTTTGTACAAACCTGTTATGAGAGACCACCTGTCTTGAGAGACCGCTTTTTGCTGGCAGAAGTGGTGGTCTCTCATGACAGGTTTTACTGTATCATCAAGATTTTGGACAGTTTTGACAGTTTTGACAAAGAGTGAGATCCATACATATTTATGAGATGGTCTTTCATATGATTTACTGAGCTTATTACCGCTCTGGAAGCCAGTTTTAATCTCGGATTTGACCTAAAAAAAATCGGGGTCTCAAAAACTGCATTTTTTTCGCTGTATTTTTTAATGCGAGTAGAAAGTCTACATTATTTGGTATCATTGTAGAGCTACATCTGTCTACCTTCCTGAAATACCATCCACTTTAGTGTATCCTAAATGACGTTCACGTTACAGAGCTCGGAAGTAGGGGACAACCTCATGACGCGTAAACGGGGCACCAGGGGTTAATGAGTTAAGACAGTCTTCCTGCTGTCATTAGCATCAGCAAGGAGAAGGAGTGAGCTTCATGCCATATCAGTGGAAAAGGGTTGTTTATGGTTTAGAGGTAACTTTTGGTTTCTCTTCTTTAGCATCCTAGATTTCTGGCTAAGAATCAGCTATCCTCAGTAGCACCATTCCTATTGAGATTCCCAGTCTCAGTCATATATGTGCTGGGGATGATCAAGATAGGCTCTTTTGCCCAGTTAGGGCCTTAATGTTTTATTTGGCTTCCTCAAAAGGGAGAAGGAAGGGTGGAATCATCTCTTTCTACCTCTGAAGGTTTCCTCTGATTTTTCAGCAACCACCATAACAGGTGGATTGTTCTCACTATCAAGAGAGCTTATTAATCCCTCACCTAGGTTAGGGCTATTGCTGCATCTTAGGCCTACTTGAATCACTCCTATTTTGGATGATGTTATAAGAGCCACCTTCTGGCTGTTTCACACTATCTTTTCATCCTTTTAGTTTCAATCTTTGGCACACCAGAGTGAAGGCATTTACTCATTGGGTCCAATCATAACAGCACAACATGTAGCCAGGCCATCTGCCAGCTTATGATAGTGAACACTATCATAAGGGTATGTGGTTTTGTTTTTCTTATACCAGTTTTTGATTGAGGCCATCAGCTTCTCCCTAACTGATAAATTCAATAATCCAATAGTGCAGGTAATGTATTACTGCTTTTAAAAAGTATTTTTGGAGGTGGGCGGGGGTGAAACTAATGTTAATTATGTAATACTTATCTGCTACTATTGAAAAGATTCCCTCCCAGCTTGCTCTGATGACCTGTAGTCTTGGTCCAGGTCAAAAGAGGAAGATACTCTGTATGTTGGCTTTGACTAAGGAATCAGACTGGGATCATGTTCTTTTCAATTCTGGACCTCCATTTGCTAATTGGAGGAGGGAATATTCAGCTTGGACCTGGGGACTTGGCATCCTGGAAAAGGAAAATAATGCAATAGTAGCAGGTCAGTATTACATACACCACTCCATCAATAACTCTCACCTAGATAACTCGCAAACCCGCTTATAACGCGGGTCAGGCATGGATTCCACTTTTTTTTACTAGAAAGTGCAACAAAATATTGGCCCCTATTTGTTGAATGTGAAAAAAATCGTGATCAAAATTGGTAAATGCAACATTGATATATCGCTCGTTTTATCATTGAAAACAGTGGTAAGTACCCGGAAATTTGAATCAACAAAATGAAATTCTCAACTTTTAATAAGAAGTCTTATATTTTGTTCAATTTTCTTTCCAAACAAAATTCTCAGTACAGTGTAAATAACAATATTTGACGAAATTTTGATCAATGAAAATGTCACTATGTCTATTGGTGGCAACACTTTAAAAAATACATACCAATTCAATCAGTTTTGTCAAGTGAAATTTGTGTTTTAGTTCTGTCTTTTAATTCAGTCTCAGTGTAATCATCATAAATGCAATATATCCTCTTGTATTCAGACGTAAAAAAAATCATTCAGCTGTCACAGCTCTGTCTGCGAGCATTTCCGTGAGAACCTAATTAAGTGCTGACTGTTTTTTGTTCTCCAACTTCCTGAAGTATTTGTTGTGTTGTTACACTCAATTAAAAGCAGACCTGCTTTTTGTTATCACCTTAATTATGTCTTTTGTATCAAATCAAATAAAGGAGGGTGGAATAAAACCAAAGTTATTAAACTACCTTAAATTAGCCTACTCATTCGCAAATGTGATTAAAGATAGTAATGCAACCAAGCGAAATAAGTACTTGGTGAATAAAAAGCTACGGTTCATTACGGAGAAGCAAATTCTAGAGTATGTAGTGAACTTAAAATCTCGAAATTGCCACTCAAAGATTTCCTCAAGGATGAGAAGAAGTTTCACTATTACTTGCAATGAAATCATGGCATCCATATTTTATTAATAGAACAATAAATATATAGAGTTTCGATGTTGACGGTTGTTTTGTGAAATAAATCTCCCTAGTTTTTGTAAAAAAGGAATCTTGTTTTGTTGTGAATCAACAACAACAAAAAACAGTGACGTAATACACAATGTTTTCGTGTACACGTGTTGTTGAAACCGCTTGGACTAATGTTGTTAATGATCTTTCAGCAGTTGGGTATCTTGAAAATAAAGGTAATTCATACAAAAAAGTGAACAACTATATTGGAAAAAAGCTCTTTATTTACACTTATTCCCAATACAATTATAAAATGAGTATTCAGCGCCATTAAACAGACCCATACCCCCCTCCCCCCGGTGGTTTTCTCAATGTCCAGCAGGGATGGTATCCCCTTCTTAGTTTTTTTGAGGTCCCTTGGTAACTCGCGCCCTTGCTCATAGTGCCGTCTATGTTTTTTGACCCTGTTGTGTGCGAGTTATCGAGGGAGAGGTGTAATTAAAATTGGTTTACATCCAGAAAAACTGATTTTGATTGGACTACAAATATAGGTTTGTATAATCAAGATCTGGTATGAGCTTGATAATGCATGGGATCCCTGCTTATCAGTGAGGTAATCATGTATGTATTGGTTGGGATTGTTACTTTTCTGGACACTGTATTTCTGTCAATTTTTATCACTTGGTCAGTAGGCTTAAATCATAAGGTCTTGGATGAGGACAATTATGAGCAAGATGCATGCATATTAATGTGTGATTTTGCATCTGATTAGTTGATCTTGTCATCACTTCAGCAACTCTATTTATCAAACTTAGTAAAAAAGCTTATGTCATGAAGATGTATGTTTTTTATTATGAGCAAGATCTATGCATATTAATGTGGTGATCTTGCATAACTTTATCAGACTTGGTAAATAGGTTAATATCGTCAAGGTGATATTTATTATGAGTGAGACCTATGCATATTTATGAGCTGGTCTTGCATCTGATGCATGGATTTTTTAACCACTCTGGAGACAGTAATTTTTACAGGAATTTGATCACAACTTGGTAAATAGGCCAATGTCAAGAAGATCTTGGTTGAATATGATTATAAGTGAAATTCATGCATATTAATGATGTGACCTTGCATCCGAATGTCTGAGCTTGTTACCTCACTAGATCTACAGTCTATATTTGTCATCTAATTTTTGTAAAACTGACTGAAATGTGTTTATGATCATCAAGATTGTGGATGACTTTGATTATGAACAAGAGACTGTGCATATTAATTATTTATGTCTTTTTCTTTAGAAAGAATTTGTATCAGGATATAGTTAAATAGGTCAAATCAACAGGATATAAAGTTTGGGAGAAAGTTTACATATGTATTGTTCTTACAATACTGCATGAACCTGCTTAGTGTGGTGGTCAACTGTTGAGTTGTGTATGCCAGATTAATGATATCAGACCCACTTTTGGCCTCTTGTTTTTAATGTATTGACACAGTGTATTATATTTCACATCTATCTTCTTATTCAGGATGATATAACCACGTTATCAGGAGTTCCAGAGGAACACATCAAAACAAGAATGGTTAGGATTTGTGTGCCAGCAAGAAATGCAATGCAAAGTGGTTCCTTTAACAGCACCAATTGGAGGATAGAATTTGAAACAAGGGAACGGTGGGAAAATCCACTCATGGGATGGACATCCACGTATGTTTGAATTTTGAATGAATTTCTATTATCATATTCTACTTACTTTATATCACGAAATACTTTGACGTTGCTGTTAGGAATTGATTTTTCGACTCACTTATTTTCCAGCATGGTGCTTTGCAGCCAAAATTTTCATCATATTTGTGACAGAAAGAAAGCATTCCTCAGAAGTATGGAGCATCAACACATTTGGTCGAATATGTAACTGTGAATTTGAGAATACCTACTTTTTAAAATCAGGTTCAAATGTGCATTTCTCTACATCACTTCATATACTTGACTGTATCTTAAACTTAATTTAAATGTGTTACATTTATCTCTGTCTTCAGGATTTATTTTAGAATTTTACTCCTGAGTGTCCTCCGAAGAGTACCTGTGTTGTTATTAAAACACTTTAAACAAAAAGGAGAGTTCCAGGCAGTTATTGACAATTTTCTGAAGGTTAGGGACTCTTCCCTTAGGCTTGATGCCAGTGAATTTGTCATATTGATGTGGGGTTTCACCAGAAGACTTCTAATGATGTCCAGTTGGTCTCAAATGAAAATGGTGCTGATCTGACATCCAATATGGCCACCACAGCAGCCATCTTGAAAATCTTGTTCTTGCTACTCCTCCTGTATGGAAAAATCATATCTTGAAAATATTGTTATCTCTACTCCTGACTAAATGGATGGCTATATCAACATGGGGTTTTCACCAGTAGACTTCTTATGATACCTAGTTGTCCCTGAATGAAAATGGTGCCAGTCATACATCGAATATGCCTGCTTCTGTGAGACTGTCTTAATAATCTTGTTGTCACTACTCCCCCTGAATGGATGATCATTATGGCGTGGGTTTTTTACCAGAAGACTTATAATGATGTTTACTTTGTCCAAAATGAAAATGGTGCCAAGCTGACATCCTATATTTGTACCACAGCAGCTGATTTGAAAATCTTGTTATCGCTGAAGAATATAAGAGATGGTTTCAACACTCGACACTTAAAAGGAACAAATGGTCTTATCTTGAATTCCTGGAAATTCTTTTTGCCCAGTAGAATGTCAGTCCATTTGAGGGGCTATTGTTACTGTAACCTATTTTTAAGGTTGCTGTTTTAAACAATAACTATGTTGATCACCTGTTGTGATGACTACAAGACAGGTTTCATAGTACATATAGTAACATTTGGCTTTTACCTTTTTCATCATATTCATGAGAGTAATGGCCCTTCCTCATATTGTTTTACAAAGTATGTAAATACTATGCTTTTTTGATACAATTTGAACCAAATTTCAGATAAACAAAATAGCATTTAGACAGATTTCTCTGACATTTTCTGTTTTGTATCTTGCAGTGCAGACCCACTCTCTAATATGAATGTTGAGTTCTCATCAAAAGAAGCTGCAGTTGAATTTTGTGAAAAGAATGGTTTGTATTTTATTCTTATATTTACTGGTGAGTTCTTATTTATTTGTTAGTCTTTAATAACTTTTTAAAATGTACAACATGCAGAGTTGTGACCATCATGCAGAAAGACCCACAATTTTGTGACACCCCTGTCTATATCACATCAAACTGAATATGGTATGGTATAATAGTTTTATGTATGGTGACCATGAAAATTGATGTTATGGTTACCAACTCACTCTGACAGATGAGTTTCTTTTTTTGACTGGTTTCCAGAGCATGACATATAGATTACTTAATAAGCTGTGATGCTGCAAAGGTCTATAAATTAACTAAGAATATAATGGTAATATATTTATCAGATTATAATTTGCAGTCAGGAAATATGCACCTAAGTAGTTTTCAACTTTCCTTTGAATGGCAAGACATATATGTTACTTCTTAGTACGAGGCAGTGTTGTCAACAATGACATCAATGTGAACATCTTGTTGTCAACGATGACATCAATGTGAAGGTCTTGTATGACAATATTTGAATATCTTGTACATATAGATTAAGTTGCTTTATTCAACTGAAACTTTGGGATAATAATGCTATAGGTGTAAAGTTTATACCCTGATATGATACATGTATAAGCAGAAAGATGAATGTTCACATTCTTAAGATACTTTTTAACAGTTTTTTGAAAGTTGTGCATCTTCTATATGAGTCACTGTCATCAATTCAAACTTTGGGATAAGATTATTATATCTGTAAAGTTTGTATCCTGATCAGTGAGGATTCGTGTCTTGGCTGCATAAGTAGATAGATGTTGGGATCATTGTCAGCCATTTTAAGAGCTGTGTGAAAGTTCTTAAAGTCACATGTCACCTTGCTGTATTCAACTGCAACTGGAAAAATACTTCTGTATGTGTAAAGATTGTACCCTGATATGTTAGGTGTTCCTGTCTTGTTTGTGTAAGTAGACAGTTATGCCATCATAAACCCATTCAGAGATAAGACACACAATCTGATGAATCCCTGTATTCCTATTGCAATGAATTGGCTGCTAAAAGAAATGTTACAAGACAAAATAAAACAATACAAGTCTGTTGTTTTCCATTGCTGAAATAATTACAGAAAGATAATTACATAAAGGTAATCAAAAGTATAAACTGGTGCAAACTATAAACTGTCAAATGTTAACTAGAGTAATTCTTGTATTTTTGTAACTTAGAAGTCATAAGTCTTAAACAGTTAGTCATTAAGAGGTGGAAGCATAGCCCTGCCAATTTTTTAGCTGACAATTCTCTCAGATTCATCTTTAGATTCAGAAAGATCTTGTAAATTGACTAAGAACAATTTGGACTTAAAGAAATCAGATTCGTGTTTTGTAGCTCACCTCTATGAGTAGAGGTAAGTTATTGTACTACCTCCAGCATCAGCTTCGGCGTCAACACAGATAAAAGCATATACATATATACACCCTCATTAAATGTCAACCATTCTTTCTTCCTAGGTACTGGGCAACAGTTTAGAGTGGGTTTCATAGCACCTACTCCCAGGGGAGGGGACTGAGGGTGCTAAATTGATACAAACATGTACATTCTTGATTAAGTTTATGCATTTGGAGCCTCTTTTTTTTTGCAATCAGTATAAATACTGTTATACCTGAAATCATGAAACTTGCTGAGGGGGTGAATCTTGATGAGTACTACACAGAAGTAGATCACTGTGACCTATATTTCATGCTTCACTGACTTTAGTAAACATGTGTATTTTAAGTTTATTTCTCAAGCTCTGTTTATGCTAGAATCATCAAACTGGATGATTGTTTGCATTTCTATAAGTACCGCACCCTTACCACAAAAGAATGTCACTGTGACCTACATTTCAAATTTTACTGGCTTAGGTTAAGTTTTGGGGGTTTAGCTCAAAACTAAATAGGTTTTTTAAGCACCCTGTATACATACCATTATAGTAAGATTCATTGGTGAGGGGGTGTATTTTACTGAGTTCTAAACCCTCATCACAGAAGTAGGTCACTGTGAGCCATATTTCATGCTTCACTGCCTTGGTTTCAGTCTCAAGCATTGTTTATGCCAGAATCATCTAACTAGGTGATTATATGCATCCCTATTAGTATTACACCCTTACAACAAAAGAAAGTCATTGTGACCTACATTTAAGAATTTACTGGTTTATGTTTTTGCATTTAGCTCATGACCACATTGGTGTTTTATCGACAGTATAATACTGCTATGCCTGGAATCATGAAACATAGTGAGAAGGTGCATCTTGATAAGTACTATACCCTTGTCTTAAGGGATGTCACCATGACCCATATTCACATTTCACTGACTCTGGTTCAATGTGACATTTTTACTGTTATTGCTGTACTCTTTAAACTGGGTGATTTATACATCTCTCTTGGTACCAGACCCACTGTGACCTGTATTTCACATTTTACTAGCTTAGGTTAAGTTGTTGCATTTAGCTCATGACCACATATATATCTGGCATCCTCTGTACCTACTATTCTATATAAAAAGATGACACTTGGGGATGCATCTTTATGAGCACTTCTCCCTCATTTCAGTAGTAGGTCAATATCAACCATATTTTATGCTTCACTGACTTGGCTTAGATTTTGTGTTTGATGTTCATTTCTCAGGATTGTTCATGCAGTAATTGTGAAATTGATGATGATATGCATCTCTGTTACTACCACACTCTTACAACAAAAGAAGTTCATTGTGACCTATATTTCATCTTTTATTGGCTTTAGTTAAGTTTTTGCATGTAGCTCATGACCACATGAGTTTTTGGAATGTTATATGCATACTATCCTAGAATCATGAAACTTGGTGGGTGGATGCATCTTGACAAGTTCAATATCCTTTTTGTCAAAAGAAGTCTGTGACCTATGTTTCATGCTCCGTGACCTTGTTCAAATTTTGTATTAAAGTTCATTTTTTGGGTGGTGTTTATGTGCCAGTCATGAAAGTTGATAATCAGATGCATCTCTGTTACTACAATGCCCTTAAAACCAAAGAAGGTCACTGTGACCTACATTATATGCTTTACTAACATGAGTTAAGTATTTGTGCTTATGATCACATTGATACATCCATGCTAGACCTGTATGCATCTTGTCCTACAGAGAAGGCCGTTTGTGGCCCGGGAAGTTGGAAGTAGGAATAAATATGTTTATTCAGTAGTAAACTTTCCATATTATTGACTATACATTGTATATTGTGCTAAGTTACCCTCAACAGGTTATCTGTGTAAATCTTAAGAGTATAGGAATTAGGTGAATGGACTACATGCTGCACGCTTTTTCAAGCCAGGCCTCACCTGTGGTTAATTAAGGTATTATTGATGCATGAATTATGAACTGCTGGCTGTCACTCTAAGGTTACTCAAAGCCTGTGACTTTCACCCAGTAAAATCTGGCTTCTAAGGGTGAACAAAGATAATAGCTTTTCAAGCAGATAAGAACAATGATTTTAAAAATGAATAAAAAAATTACATCAAACTGTTTATTATAAACTTACTACCTCTACTTTGATGTGATAGAAACAAATGTTGTTTTTATATGTCTTTTATGCCCTGTCACAGTAGGTAGGTAGGCAGGTGGTGAGTGGGTAGGTAGGTAGGTAGGTAGTTTTGCAATATGTCAGCACAATACTAGCCAATTAAAAGTTCAGATTTCAAATGTTAAAATGATTACAAGTTCAGATGTAAAGATAAAAGGGTCCAAGATCGATTGATTTTCTGCATGATAATGTTTACAATGGCTGCTGGAGACTAGTTAAAGTTGAGTTGAGCTGTGTAAAAAGTTGATTGCACACTGGTTTTCATTGTACTGGCATATAAAAAAACCTAAACAAAAAGAATGTGTTTTTTTTTTAACACAAGCAAAAAACTTGAGAGCATATGATCTAGGTCAACCTCTTCTTGTTTTTCAATATGGCCAGGAGAAAGTAAAACAATATACTTGGAGTCTACTGTAAGCTTATTACATCAACTCAACATTACAACAGAACCAAGAACCAAGTGAAAAAAAGATAGTAATACTTCAATTACAGTTCACCTATGTCACATTCTAAAGCTTATTGCTTGATAGCATTTCCACCACTCTTGTGCTGGAATTTGCTGATCTATTTTTAATTGATTATTGCTCAGTAATATATTTAATGGTTACCATAAATTAATATCATAGATAAAATATCATACAATCAATCTCAGGGACAGTAGTTTTCAGCAAGAGCAAGACATTGCATTCCAGACTTGCTGACTTAAGTATTTAGTCTCTGAAACCCTGAGATAAAGTTTATTATCAACAACCTCACCACAAATTCCAATAATCTTAACCCCATCTCTGGGACAGACAAAATGTCTGAGATGCATTCATTTTCAGACAGATAAATATCTTTATAAGGATTTTTTAAATCATACTTGTTTTTAAAAATACAATTTATTTCTTATCTTCAGTCATTCTGGAGATAAAATAGTCATAGAAACAAAGGTTTGTGGCTTCTACGGTATGTTCTTCTAGAACATTCTATTTTATTTTATTTTTGCTTGTGCTATGGCAAAAACTTTCACTTCAGACAGAATGAAGCAGCAAGGTTTAACAAAAGTGCCTTCATCAAATACTTACAAGAGCTTTAGTTGACAATATCTTATTGCTACCTAGTCAATGAATAGCGAAAGGTACAGCCAGTTTGAAGTCATAAACATTGGGGTATCTCCACTTCAGGCTTGTTTTTACACACCTGCAATAAGGCAGAGTGTAATAATTTATGATGTTGTCCAGCTGTCTGCTACCAGTTTGGTTGCCACACAATAACTTAAGTTGTCCACCATCTACAGTTACTAAACTTTGTAGATGGCTTGCACTTGGGGTAAGGAAGAAAACTATCAATTTTGGACTCAAAAGCTCAAAGGTCAAGGTCACTATGACTGAAAGAAGGAAAACGGTTTCAAAACAATAACTCAAGCTCTCTGCCATCTTCTGTTACCAATCTTTGTGGATAGCTTTCACTTGAGCTAAAGAAGAATTCTGTTGATTTCAGAGTCAAAAGGTCAAAAGTCAAGGTCATTGACTGTAGGAAGAAAAATGGTTTCCACATAATAACTTGAGTTCTCCACCATCCACAGGTAACAAACTTTTTGGATGGCTTGCACGTGGGATAAGGAAGAACCCTATCAATTTCAGGTTCGAAAGGTCAATGGTTAAGGTTGCACTGACTGAAAGAAGAAGAATATTTCCACACATTGACTTGAGTTCTCCATCATCTATAGTTAACCAAACTATGTGGATATCTGGCACTTGGTGTAAGGAAGAACCCTATTGATTTTGGAGTAAAACGGTCAGTGTGACTGAAAGAATAATGAAATGGTTTCCAAAGTATAACATTACTTACACATGACATGCCTCAACCAAACTTTGTGGATGGATTGCACTTGGGGTAAAGAAGAAAGCTATTGATTTGGGGCTCAAAAGGTCAAGGTCACTGACTAAGAAGAAAAGTGGTACTCCTGATGAAATATGTTTTTGGAGAACTTCATTAGATTTTACTCTGATGGGGGTAGTTCTTTTGCAAATGTATCAGAAGGTCATGCAAGATGTACTTTTACACAGAAAGTCTAATCTTTCATGATGTAATATAAGCTAATGTTTAGAGAACATAATAGATGGCAACTCCAACATTATTCATAATCAGCAATTGCAGGGCTACAACATGATGTAGGTTTTGTTTTGTTTTTGTTCTATAGGGGTATTTTGTACAATCACAGCCCCTCCCGTTACTTTAATGATTGGGCAGGTACTTCACAATTTTGTTATATCAGCTGTACTCAAACGTCAGACGGCACATTCTACTTGAACAAAAGTTGTGTTAAAAAACTTCTTTATTGTAGAATTTTGCTATATTATTATATATGTAATGATTGTTTATGTGTGTGTATATATGTATGTATGTATGTATGTATGTATGTATGTGTAGGGTTTAATGGCACATTAGCTGAATCCTGGTTGTATAGTGCCAAGGAGAAAGCTAGGTAACAAAAACGGTAAAGGCAAAAAACTTTGCCAGAATCATCAGGCAGGCAAACTCCTCAAACCAAAAGTTAAACTCCGCTTGGGACAAAAGATAATGGCCGAGATGTTGCAAAAGCTCCCCAAAAAGGCATACAAAACAAAGATAAAGGCAAAAAGGGTAAAATCCCTGAAATACAAGGTCAGAATTTTTCTATATAAACCTCACTCTTGATAAAAGTCCAAGACCATCTTAGTTGGAATGTTGTCATTAGTCATCTCGTATGACATGCAGGTTGGCTCATTATGCCTTTTTTGCATGCACAGGTGGATGATCTTATAAGAATAACAACTCTTGGGCTTGGACTTTTTCCTCATACTCTAGCAATTCTGGCATGCTACAAACTGTATATAATCCCATAAAGTGGTTTTTCAAAGCATTGCATTTGACCAGAGAAGATCATTTATCACTTAAACTCTGTTTCCAGTTAGACATGGCTGTAATGCAAGGTCATTTCTAAAAGTTTTGCATGATTGCAAGATTGAATACTTGAGAGAGAGAGAGAGAGACTACTATATAACTGCAATTCACACTGAAATTGTTAGAATTAGGTTATGCAGATGCTAGTGCTGTATAAAATGTGCAAGAAGTGTGGAGCACAAAATGTGAATGAGCTCAAAACTTAAATTATTTGGAAAATGTTACAAAATCAGCTAAAGTGTAAAGACATACAGGAACAGAAAGCAATAAGGTGAAGTAATAACTTATTTGATTTTCCAGTGGGTAGTGTTGCACTGATGACCAGTTATGTATAAGTGCAAAAAAGTTGGCTTACACAAATAATTAGAGAAACAGATTATGAAATTAAACTATGGATCATCAGTGGAAATAAATGTATAAATGACTTGTAAAAATCTACATATGAGTAGAGTACAAAATAGAAATTTTTATTTTGATATTTTGTAACAGGAACTATCATTGTAAAAAGAACTTTTCTTGCATCCAGATGTTGTTAAGGTGTGAAAGTCAAATCAGTCTGAAGCAAAGCGATAATCCAAAGTCTTGATTTCATGTATGTTTTTCATTTGAATATGCATACAAAGCTAAATATTGATGAATTGATTATAATAAATTAATTTTTTAAAAATCTATGAATGTTTATGATGAATTATCAACTTCAGCAGATTATACAGTAGTACTAATTAGTAATCTCAAAAAATCTTTATTTCTGTTTTTAAAAAATTTGGGGGGTCAAGCTTTCATTCAGTGATATTAAAATATTGCATAATCTTGTCAACCCAACTCCTTAAGTCGGTCATACTTTTTTATACATTCACTGAAAAGGCAGAGTGTATAATGTAATTCCATCAGTCCATCTGTGAGTCCATCTGTTACCTTTTTCATTTCTCCACAATAACTTCAGTTTTACACCATCTACCTTTACCAAACATTGTGGATGACTTGCACTTGAGGTTAGGAAGAAGCCTATTGATTTGTGGTTTAAAAGATCAAAGGTCTGGGTCACTCTGACTAAAAGAAGATAAATTGTTTCCTCACAGTAACATTAATTCTGCATCAGAGTCTAAGCTTTGTGGATGACTTGCACTTGGGGTACGGAAAAGAACTTTGATTTTGGGGTGAAAAGCTCAAAGGTCATGGTCACTGTGACTGAAAGAAGAAAGATGGTTTCTGCATGATAACTTTAGTTCTACTTCACAGACCTGGACTAAACTCTGTGGATGGCATGCACTTGGAGGAAGGAAGAAGTTGATTGGTTCTGTGGTCAAAAAGTAAAAGATCAAGATCACTATGCCTGAAAAATGATAAATGGTTTCTGCACAGAAACTTTTTTCTTGATCATGTACCTTCTCCAGAGTTAGAGGATGGCTTGTGCTTTGAGGATGAAAAAAACCTATTGATTTTGGGATCAAAAATGTCAAAGGTCAAGGCAGAATGACAAAGTAGAAAATTGGTTTTCGCATAATAACTTTAGTTGTTGACCAGTTGGTCAGTAGTCTCCTCAGAGCCAACCATGCCCTACTTGTGTCAACATAGATGACTTTTAAAAACATGGCAGGCATACAATGTCCTGTTCTCAGTACACTTGTTTAGAACTGCTGAAGTGAGAATGTTTAAATGGAGATAAACAAAATCTGTTGGCTATATTGTGGATTATTTTGACAAAGTTTTATTTGTGCTGAATTTTCAGTCTGCCAGTCTTCAGCAGAAGTTAAAGATCCATGGAAATTTCAAAAAAGGTAAAAAAAAAAAAAAAAATGAGAATTAGAAGAATAAAATAATGTTCTACATGTAGCAGTATGAAATAAAAACACAATAGAAATGTAAGATTGGAATGCCAACATTTTGGCACTACAGAAAGAAATTTCTGCACAGTGTGTTAAATCAACTATTGGTGTTATTTGACTCCTTTAGTGGATATGATTTTAGCCAAATCAACGAGATGGGGATGTGTTATTATTTACAATAATGCTTATTTAATTATGTGTTTTTCAGGTTGGGAGTACTATGTTGAAGAACACAAGGAACCAGCATTCAAAAAGAAATCATATGGAGCAAACTTTAGTTGGAATAAGAAAACAAGAGTATCAACAAAGTGATTAATGAATTTGAACATTCTGATATAAATTTTTTGTCTTGATGACAAATAAGACTGTGACAATATTAGATTATTTATCCATAAATCCTATATTCCTGGGATTATGCTAGTTAGAAACTTAAAAAATGGAAAAGTAACACAATTCACACAGGTAGGAAAAAAGCGGACCCTGATGGAATTTTGCTTAGTGGCAAGAGTCACTTTAAAAGGACACAGCTAATGGTTCATAGTGCATGACTCAATTTAGATGAAAAATGTCATAATTGTTTATTTACAGTAATTTACAGTTATATAATTTAAAACAATTATCATTTGGCTTACATATTTTTTTGTATGATGTTGGATTGTACAGTAATAAAAAAAAACAATGAAACCTATTTATAGTTGTGTTTGACTTTTAGTATATAAAATTAAGATAATTAAAGTGATCAAAATTTGACCCCTTTACATTCTAATTTAAAGGTACAAGTTTTCAACTTATCGATTATGTTAGATGTACCTGAAAGAATTGATAAGATGTTGAGTGGGCACCTAGATGTGAAAATAGCTAACACATGGAACAAGTGAAATGGAATTTTTTTTCTGTAGGATTTCAGCTCAACTGGTCAAAGACTAGAAGGGCTTATGTTATAAGCTGTTGTCAATCAACCTGCATTCATCTCTTTGCATGACATTTGCTATAACTGCTCCTAAACCATGAAGCCTGACTCATATTTATCCCAAGGCCTAGTTGCTCCAAAATGAAAATGGGCCCTCAGACGTCCAATATGGCTACCATGGTGGCCATCTTGTGAATCTAGTTGTTCCTACTCCCAAATCATTTGAAGGATTATCATAGAACTTGATACACTCATCCAAAGGTTTAGTTTTGTTATGTTGTGTGCAAAGATGATGTCAACAAAGACATTCATTTTAGCCAAACTACTTATAAAAGTAAGTCAGAGCATATTATGTCATGATGTCTGTTCATCTGTCTGTCACCAATTTCATTTCTGCACAATAAATAGAGTGGTCTACAGATACCAGACTTTCTGGATCACTTGCACTGGGATAAGGAAGAATGCTATTGATGTCAGAGTCCCAAGGTCAAGGTTACCATGACTGAAAGAAATATAAAAAAATTCCATACAGTGACTCAAGTTCTACAGTTATCAATCTCTGTGGGTGACTTGTACTTTGATATAGAAGAACCCTATCGATTTGGGGTGAAAAGGTCAAAGGTTAAAGTCAGTGTGACTGAAAGAAGAGAAATGGTTTCCACACAATAACTTTAGTTCTACACGACCTGGACTAAACTTTGTGACTAGCTTGCATTTGGGTTAAGGAAGAAGTCTATTGATTTTGGGATCAAAGGTTAGGACCACTGTGACTGAAAGATTAAAATTGGTTTCCACATGATAATGCTAGTTCTCCATTACAGACCTGGACCAAACTTTGTGGGTAGTTTGCACTTGGGGTAAGGAAGAAGCCAATCCATTTTTGGTTCCAGAGGTCAAGGTCACTGTGACTGAAAGAAGAAAAATGTTTTTTGTATGATTCTAGTTCTGAACTATATACCTCGACTAAACTTTTTATATAGGCCTATTGATTTTGGGATCCAAAAGTCAAGGTCATTATGGCTCAGAGAAAAATTGGTTTTGCAGAGTAACTTTTGTTATAGACTACCATATATATTCCCTTATAAATCGATGTTTTTTTACTGTTAATTCAAATCATATGGAGTAAGGGTCCTCTTACAAGCACAACACACAAAAGATTTCATCAATCTGACCTGAATCCCTTTTCTTGTAAAGGCAGCACACAATTTGTTTTCCCAGTGGACAATCCTTTTATTGAGCCACAAATTTGATATTTGTTCAGTGCCAAGTAGAGTCTTATATTGAGCTGTCATCTCTGTCCACGTGGGTTCGTCTCGGCTTGACCAACCTGGGTATGTGAGGAAGCTTGCTAGTAGCTTCCCGTGGGTCGGTTGGTCTTCCTGGGTTCTTCCTCCACCAAATATACTGGCTATCATGTATAGCCTATCATGTGCTGAAAAATGGCATTAAACCCAGCAAAACCACAAACTATATTCAGTTAACTGTGGAAACTTTGATCATGGCACACTAATGACACCTGTTGCAGTGATCCTTTAATGAGATTCCACAGACTGTATGATCAAAGTGTCGCTTACAGAACCCCAGCTTATTCTCCACATAAACAATGCCCAAGTTTCTGAATTGTCAGTGTTCTGTCAGTTACTGGGTATCTTGTCACTTGGATATTGTACATCGTGAATTGCTAAACTTCAGTAGTTTCGTCAATACGGGGAAAAGAAAACATAATGTTTACAATGGATCTTTCAAGCTAAAAGTTATAGACTTTTCAGAGAAACAACATTTGCGCTGCAGAATGTGAATTTGATGTGTCAGCGAAACAGGTGCATGACTGGTGCAAGAATAAGTCAGGTTTAGGTGATTGTGCCGGGCATTTGAAGAAAATTTGAGTAATGGAAAGCCCTTATGCAAAATGGGAGTTTATTTTAGTTCTGGAGCAGCATCAAAATGGGCATTCACTAGAAACACCATTGGATTGAAGTCCCTTTCTAAAGCCTAATAGTGATGAATCTTTTAAAGCTTCAGCTGGAAAGTTTACATGGCTTGCACACTCACATAACCCAGAAACTGCTTGCGAATGTTGATAGAAAAGTGGATAGTTTCTTTAAATTTGTTATAAACAAGAGGAAACAGAATGATTTTGATCTTGCACACATTGGAAATATGGACGAAACTCCCATGTTTTTTCTTCAATTATTAATATTGCTGTATAATTTCCACACGGCAGATACATACCAATAAATTTTCTATTTTTATCTAATCTTAGCATCCACCTCATGGTTTGGTAACATGATGTGATACTGACAGCCTGTATAAGCCGTCATTCTGCCTTACCTGCAGGTAACATTATAGTATATTGATATTATTGCATCCACTTTGTAAGTATCAATAGTGATGTTGAGTTCTCAATTGGTGCTAAGATTGTGTGTGCTATACAAACCACTTGCTGTGTAGTTATCCGCCTGGTGTGGGTACATACAGGCAAGTTTTCTAAATAGTCATCATAGCGTCCACTTCGTAAGTACTAGAGGCAACGCTTTGATGATTTTCCTGTATAGGCAGTCTGTTGACCTTTCATACAGGTAACTTTTATTCCAGTAATATTGCCAAACGTCCACTTGGTAAGTATTAATAGTGATGTTTTAATATTATACCTGTATTTACACTCATTTTACAGGTAAGGGTATAGTGTATTGCCCTGCACATGCATGCTATGGGTCATTTAGCAGGACATGTGCTGGGCTATGCCTGTTATTGTCTGCTCTATTTTGTCTTACAGATTAGACCATGGGCAAGACTCAATGTAAATTGTGTAAACATTGGAAACAAGCGACAGACAGCCACCCTACTTGTTTTGTTTGTTCTGGCTGTCAACCTACAAAAACTTGTAACACATGCACAGCGTGGACAGAATCTCAGTGGGCTGCAACATTAGGTGCACCTAAATAGAAGGTGCGATAAGCCCCTCTTAGCTGAACCAACAGGCATGGTATCAGGGCTTAATGCCATATTGCCTGATGTGCAACGAGATTTTGAGAAGAACAGGATATCTCGCACTTCAGATTCGAGGATCAGATATCCCATACCCCATCTCAGAGTCATGAACAGGACGTCAGGCTACCAGAACGACCTCTGTCCAGTCTACCGAACCGCCATAAGGGCATGCATAGGGATCAGGCTATCATGCATAGTGCCTCGGTACCCAAACGACATCGCTTCACTGCCTTCTCAAGCCTTTGGCACTCAAGGGAAACTTTCACTTAGCGACTGCCTGGAAGTCACTGTATCTCATTCGAGTCATTCTACAAGCATGGTCAGCACTCACCCTCGACATTCATCTCCTGCCCCATCACAGGTGGTACAAAAGACGTCGACATGCCCACCTTTATCCACTAACAACGAAACCGAGTCCATATCCCACTCATCTCTGTTAGATCTCACTATGATGCACGAGCACTCAGCCTTTAGGGCTTCAATCGTGGAAGTTTACTGCCTCCTGCCACCGGAGTTCTATCATCTTCCTCTCTCATCATCAACTACCTGGTCCAAAGTCCCGGCATCTGTAGACCTTTTGACCAAAAAGGCTGAACTGACTTTACACCTACTGCCACACTCTAATAGAATTTCTGACCTGTTGGGCTGCTTACATTGCCAATTACAAGACCCAAGTGTCAACCACCTCTTTTTCACGCAACAATGCTTCAAATTTTAGCCAGTGATTCTACAAGACACACACGCCAGCTTTCCATATAAATACCCCAGCAGTCGACCGCGACATTGCTCCAGTGGGGATGACTAAGCCATGCTCCATACACATAGACTGGAAGCATTTCAGTGACACCCAACAGTTGGTACGCAACGTCATGGCCGCGGGCTCTATGTTGGACCTGGCATCCAACAAACGGAACAGTTTATCATCACCTGCCCCGATTCCTATGGACCATGCATGGGAATCTGTGCCCAGAATGGCCCGCGTCTTAAATAGAGCTGCTCATCATACTTTGACCAATGCTGTCACAGCAGCTACGAACCTACAACTAGCGGAACGAGATGCCGTGCTCTCTACCTCCACCTTTCTCAAAGACCACCATAAGGCAAAGCTTCTCTCGCAACCTCTGTCCTCGAACCTCCTGTTTAATGTCAAGGAGACAACTTTCCCTGCAAAAATATCCCAGCCACAGCGAAGAGACTTTTTCAAGACACCAAAAGGATCCCCAGCAACCCCCATGGACACAAGCGACTGGGAAGCAGTCCTACCAACCATACCCCCGACGTCGGACACAATGCACCCGAACAAAAGTGGACGAGCAGAGAGAAGGCGATCGTTTTCGCCGCGTTTCTCTCCACGACAGCCTCCCTACAACAAAAAATGACATCGTACTCACGCCGCCCTTTCCACACATCCCGATAAGTGGAAGGGACCAATTCTTCGCTGCCAAATGGAACAATATTTGCCACGACGACCTATGAACCCGGCAAGCGGTTTCGGAGGGACTCGAGATCGCCTTTAGCACACCTTCCCTTCTGTCCAGGGTTCCTTCAGCTACAAACGTCCCCAACGACCCATTCAAAGCCACCACTCTGCAGCGAGAAATCAACGACCTTCTCCGAAAAAGGGCGGTAGAAATCGTTCACAATGCACATTCTCCGGGATTTTATTCCAGGCAGTTCCTGGTTCCAAAGGCCAACGGCACGCTTCGTCCCGTCGTCAACCTATCCCCACTCAATCAGTTCATTTGCGCCCCTTGGTTAACAATGGAAACACCACGTTGGGTTCTCAATGCCGTCCAGGAGGGAGGCTACGCAATCAGCGTGGACTTAAAAGATGCGTATCTTCACGTTCCTGAGATTCGCCTACAAAGACATCGTTTACCAGTTCCAAGCGCTACCCGTTTGGACTCCACATCAGCCCCTGGTTTTCACGCGAGTGATGGATCGGGTAATGGTCCATGTCTGGATCACCTCCACGGCAGGTACATAAAAATACCTGGACGACATCCTAAAAAACATCAGATAAGTCATATATTGGAGCAAGGCATGAAATCCCTGGTTACTCTCCTTCCCAACCTCGGCTTCCTCGACAACGAGGACAAATCCGACATAATACCATCTCAACACTTTGTCCATCTAGGGATGGAGTTATACACTCAGGTAAACAAAGTATGCCTCCCTCACGAACGAACATTGAAAATCAGTACCAAGGTGGCTTCCTTGCTGATACAAGACAAACTCTCCGCCCGAGAATTCCTCCGCTTGCTGGGCTTGCTCAGTGCGGCAGCCGACCTCATCGTCCTAGGTCGCCTCTTTATGCTTTCATCGGTGGCAAGAGGCTCTATATGGAGAGAGAATTCTCATTCTGTCCGACAACTCAACTGTAGTTACATCAAACGGCACGGGGGAACCAAGTCTCCAGATCTTTGTGTTCTCGTTTGGGACTTTCTCAGGTGGTGTTATCAACGACAAATCCACGTTCAAGTTCGTCATATTCCAGGCCGACTCGACGTATTAGCGGACTCCCTGTCCCTGACGAATCGACTAATACAAACGGAATAGTCTCTTCACCCATCGGTCTTCAAACGTATATGTGCCCTATGGGATCGACCAATAGTGGATCTATTTGCGACAAAGTGGAATGCCAAACTCCCAACCTTTGTCTCACCAGTCCCAGATCCAACGGCTTGGGCAGTTGATGCACTTTCCATAGATTGGAAGGGCCTAACTGTTGCGCTTATCCGCCAACACCTCTGATCCCAGTGATACAGAAAGCAAGAGAATCGGAGTGTCGTCTCATCCTGATTGCCACGCTCAAGTGGGAAAAATCGTGGATCAACGACCTCGTCGATCAGTTGTGGAAATCCCCAGGAAAATTGAAACATTTCCGCATCTACTAAAACAACCATGACGGCAGGTATTTCATCCAACCCAGAGTTGCTGAACATGCACGCCTGGCTCATTTTGAACAAGCCCGCAAGAACAAACAGTTCTCCCAACCAATGGTGGAGAGAATCGCAAGAGCGAGACGACCCTCCACTCTAAACGTATATGAAGGCAAATGGAGAATTTTCACCCGATGGTGTGCCAAAGAAAATAGTACGACCCTGCAGGCGTCAATACGTCAAATAGCTAACTTTCTACTATGGCTCTTTGACGAGAAACAGCTAGCACCAATCACCATCAAAGGCTATCGTTCCACCATCTCCTACACGCCGCGTCATATGGAAGATAGGATGTGGGACATAACAAAGATTTATCCAATCTCCTGGCTAACTTTGATTTCACACGGTCAAAGCCTTTGGCGCTATGCCCTAAGTGAAATCTATCATGGGTACTCACATGGCTGAACAAGACACCGTTTGAACCGCTCTCGTGAGCCTGGTTGGTTCATCTCTCCTGCAAGACATGCTTCCTCATCGCATTGGCAACGGCAGGCCGCATCAGCAAAATACATGCGCTATCAATCGACCCCAACTACTTACACTATAGACAAGACGGGTCGGTATCACTCATGACGGCTCCTGCTTTCATTGCCAAGAACAGACTACCGTTCATGGGCTACCAAACGTTTGTAATGAAATCTCTGGATACTTTAGACACTTCATCTCAAGGTGGTCTACAGGACCCAGTACGGGATCTGGAGTGGTGCCTGAGAAGGACCGAACCGGTCCGTCGAGGGAGATCACGCCTTTTTTATACCCCTCAGAGAGGGAAAGGACGACATACCAGCACAGGCACTTCCGTCCTGGATTAAAGGGGTTATTCGTTCCGCATATCGAGAAATAACTCCAACTCATACGAGTCTATTACGTATTTCGGCTCACGAAGTTAGGGCAGTCGCCACAAGTATTGCATTTGAGCGAAACTGTGCCATGACTGTCATCATTAATGCAGTGGGATGGAGGTCTGAGTCCACTTTCTCCAGATTTTATCCGAGATCTTTCATCCCAAAAGACTCAGCTCAACCTGGTAGGACCTTTAGCCGTGGCGCAACAGGTTACAGGTCGACAGCTTCATCGGAATCGGCTACACGACTTCCGCTGGATTTGCGGGGGGGGGGGGGATTTATTTCCCCTTTGAAGCCGCTCCCCGACATATGGAGTCTGTTCTCCAGTAGGGTCATCTAGAGACTGTCTCACATACCTTAGAGGACCGTTTACATTCAAATTTACAAAGTATTAAATTAAGGTCAGTGGTGTGTATATCAGTTTTTGCTATGCGTTCATTCAACCATGATTGAATTTCGTGTGATATTTCGGTTGCTTGGATTTTGGTATTTTGGCATTGGCACGCTTAGACATCTCGACAGATTTTAAACACCTAAGTCAAACCGACCCAGTTTTATGCCACTTGAGCTCTCGAGTAATCCAGCGATAATCAATTAATATCTTTAATCCTGTCCAAATTACTTTTGATCATACATAGTATAGACTCTAATCCACCTCGACAACTTTAAGCACCGAAGCAGAATATACCTCGCAGAGGGAATCAAAGTAATGTTTATTGTTTTAAGCTGATTGAGCTCTTTAGTAACTCAGTTATAATCAATTAACGTTTTCTATCCTTTTAAAATTGCTTCTGCTCACACATAGTATAATCACCTCAACAAACTTCAAACAATAAAGCCAGCCGACCATGCCAACAGGATCAAAGGCTGAAATTAGCAGATACATTGTCTTGCCCTGCTTAAGCCAGTCAACAGTCACGTGGTCACAGGCAGCATTACCGTAAATATACTAAAACTGGAACCAAAATGTGAAAAAATGGAAGAAAAAAAAATAAATGTCACTAATAATTTTGACTACGCGGGAGATTTTCGTGAGTGACGGGAGGGACAGGAGACACCTTTAAACTCTGGAGAAAGACCCTCCCGTGCGGGAAGTTCACATGTATGATGGAGTTTTCAGCAAAAGACTTCTTATGATGACTAGTTGGTCCTAAATAAAAATGGTTATCATCTGACATGCAATATGGTCTCAACAACAGCCATATTGAAAATCTTGTTATCGCTATTTGTCCTCAACAGAAAGTCATACCGATACAAAGTTTCTACCAGAAAGACTCCTCGTTATATATAGTTGCTTCTAAATTAAAATGGTGCCAATCTGACATCCTTTATCTTGAAAATCTTGTTATCGCTACTCTTAAATAGATGATTATATTCACATGAGGTTTCACTAAAAGACTTCTAATGATGTCTGGTTGGTCCTAGATGAAAATGCTGCCTATCTTACACCCAATATGGCTGTCACAGTGGGTGATTTGAAAATCTTATTATATAAATACAGTAACTTTGCCCAAAAGTAGATTTTCAGTATGCTGAAATCTGTTGCGACTCGGTCAAGATGTAATTCGCAGGATTTATCACTGCAGTATTGAGGTTCCTTTGAGACATCCTCTCTCTCTCTCTCTCTCTCTCTCTCTCTCTGTAACCACGCCCTGCGAAATGTGAAGGACATTTTTAGCTCCAAGGGTGCCATTTACACAAATGTAGTGCATTGTTATCAAATGTCCTTTTGGTGCTGAGAATAGTTGTTTCCAGATGTTGTTGGCTCATTCTCCATTAAATGCGAAATTTCAGGCTTCAAAAATCAGAGAAAACTGACTTAAAGCTAAACACTTTTAACTCATATTTTTTTTATTTTCCATCATTTGAAGATAACACAGGTAAAATTTGGTCATCCCCAGATTGCACTGTGTTGTGTTATGGCTATATATTTAAAGGTATGAAACAAGTAGCCTATAATTTACGAGAACCTCATTTTAGTAATATATCATTATATAGAAATAGTTGTGACAATTAAATTGCATACGCACACAGCTTCCTTATTTAGAAGATAACCTATTATGGTGGAAGAAGCAAAATCGGCCCTAAATTCAATGGACTTCATTATTTTTTCATCTGTCGTTTTCGACTTTATGTCTTTTGATTTAGAAATATATGTATATATTTAGTTTACAATTACTACAAATGCCACAAGACATAACGAAAAGGAATCATTTCTGAATGCTTCGCTAACACCAAGATACATCTTTTAAAAAATGTATTCGTCAGAATGGTGTTATAATCTGTACTGTCAGGATAGGACTGAATTTAATTTCAAAACCTCGCAAATTACTACCGGATAGACTCGTAAATTACGAAATAAATGATTACCATTTTGAAAACACTGTTAAACCGTGCATTTGGATTTTCTATTATATATTTACGTTACGCACAATTACCATTCTGTCACAGAATATGTGACTATATTGCAAATAGAGGAGAAAATTACTTGTAGGAATCAGCAGCTGAAATCATAAATTACTATTGCAACCAACAAATCTGCCTTATTTTTTAATTAAACTAAACAGAAAATTTGAATATTGTTTACGTTTCCTTTTTCATACAATAATACAGGAAAGTAAAACCATATAAACCAGTAAAGAAACTTTGCTTTGCAATGCAGTTCGCTTAAATATTCTGATAGTGTAATTATCCCGTAAATCTGCTCTCAAGTTTGAACTTGATGGTTTCTAAGGTCTCTGACGACAATTTGTTAATTCTTTTTGATTTTCCAGTGGCTTGGGGCTCAGGAATCATGCAGGTTATATCTTTCATTGATACTCATAGTTCGTCTGATCGTCGATGTCATTTATAATTTACTTTAACCTTTCTACTTTTTTCATGAAATAGAGTAAGAGTTCGTCGTCTCTTTCATCAATTTATATCACCTTTCCAATGTATTCTTTACCTTCATACGAGGCGCAATGCAATCAATGGGGTTAGGCTGCTCAGGCTGATGTGGACTAGGGCATATCACATTCTGGTCACAAGATGCTGGAACCAGTGCATCAGTTGAACTGGGTCACTGTGCGACATTTTCATTGTTTGCTCGATGCGAGGCCCGCAGAACAACTTCTAATGTTGCATGGGGATGCAGGATTACAACTTTTTTTCTTTGTTGAAACAGCTGACACAAACGTAAGAAGTGGATCTTTTAATCACTTGTCCATTTTCAACACTTGTCACTGCGTGTACTTGCATCGTTCTTTTAACCGCTTTGATTGCCTTAGATCAAGCTTCGACAACATCTCTGCTGGCGTCGAATTCCTCCTGAGAAACATACCGATACTTGATCTGGTTTTCTTCGGTTACTTCTGCCAAAGTAGTCTCACAATAATTAATACTATTGCTTACTACTCTAATGTTCGTGACCACTAGACGTAAAACAGAGACAAAAATTTTGTCAACAGAGTAGAACTTCAGTTAATGAAGAAAACTAATAATTAATCATGAAAAAAATTGCGGGTTTAATTGGTATAAATTATAATTTAGGTATGTTTTGATATGACATACTTAACAAATGCTCACATTACAAACAAGTGCATGATGTATACAATTCAGTTTACATTATGCTAATTTAAAGAACAGAATCATGTACTCTACAAGTTACATGTACATTGCTAAATAAGCGTGTTTATATAAATCGTGGACAACACTACACAATGCATACAACACTGTAAAATAAGACCTCTATCTTACATAAAAATGTTGGTCCTCTACACATCGATTATTTGACTATATTGAGAAGTGGAATAAATATGATTTCTTACCTTTAAATCTCTGGTTTCAATACTGTCTTACAAAACGTTTTTCGAAATTCAAAACAGATGCACGCGACAGGAATTACATCATAGACCTTACAAACAAAGCTTGCAAGCTTTAGTTTCGCATTTTTGGTAGGCATTCTGGGAACATTGACTCGTGCATTACGTATTGTAAAATGCATTCATTGAAATTTGAATTCCCTAACAATGTGTGACTCAAGCTGAAATACCAATTACACATTAAAGTTGTTATATATTTGTTCTACTTTACACTCAATACCAAGATAATTATTGAAATATC
The DNA here is from genome assembly GCA_029931535.1 of Margaritifera margaritifera. NCBI lineage: Eukaryota > Metazoa > Mollusca > Bivalvia > Unionida > Margaritiferidae > Margaritifera > Margaritifera margaritifera. The sequence goes on along the minus strand of JAQPZY010001595.1, from coordinate 4,604,916 downwards.
AACCGGGACGTACAATCAAGGTCTCGTAGATTACCTTGTTAAAATTGTGTTTCTGTTTTTGAAAGAAATCCCTTCCAGTGTGAGGTGTAGCGATCATTTCAATATATATATATATATATATATATATATATATATATATATATATATATATATATATATATATATATATATATATATATGTATATATATATATATATATATATATATATATATATATATATATATAATGTCATAGTGTACACCTCTGATCTACTTATACGATGGAGGTCTCGTAGAGTTCCTTTTTAACATTATGTTTCTGTTTTTGAAAGAAATCCTTGTGAGTGTATATATTATGTCATAGTGTACACCTCTGATCTACTTTGATCTACTTATGTTTCTTATTTAATGTGAAGTTGTGAAAATTGCGACTCTGTTATTACAGTATATAAGTATTGACTTGTAGATTACATGTGTATACAGGACACAATATAAATTGTGCTGAAAATTTAGTGCATGAATATTTTTAAGCAGTTTCTTGGATACTGATACATCATCAGTAACATTACTTTCAAAACAAAGCACCGTCGATCTTATACAAAATGTATAAGTGTCGGTAAGACATGACTTTTCACACTTAATGGAGAATGAACCTTTAATCTATCTACCTATCGATCTATGTATCTATTTATCTATTTATTTATCTACTGTTTCCCTGCCATCATCATCTAGTTACCTTATTCTTCCTCTTGTTTTTTTTTTCTTTCTGTCCCTCTCTTTTTACTGACCTTACAAAGGTGGATCGAAGAAGCATTTGTACCCAATGTTTAATGCACTGAACTAGCATGCGTCATATTGCACCTTCCTTTGCATGTGAACACTAGCTAAGGAAAAAATCAATAATTTACCTTTTTCGCGTTGGTCTTTCGATCAGACAAATTTGCTTGTGTCATGCTATTAAACTCATAGAATCTAATTTGTCAATCGTAAGTCTTGGCAATACATATATGTGCCAGTCTGTTTTTAAAAAAATATGTGTACCTCACGCGTTTACAAAAGTAACTGACGTGCGCAAAGCAAGGGGAGGGGAGGGGAGGAAGATCAAACCCGCTTGTAAAAAAGATAAGAGAAGTTCAGTGTCTGCAAGAAAAAAAGTTATATCAATATTATCTTAGTCTTTCTTTAAAGAATAAAAAATAAAAATAGAGATATGGTGAGCAATTTGCTCACGCAAAAATATATTCCCGCCCATCTCACATCCCAGCCCCATCAGGTCAGTCAGTCTTAATAAAAAATAACTAGGAGACAAGTGCCTCCAGCTGCAAGTTATAAAGGCCAATAACTCTTACAAAACTCACGAAAGGTACAATCACCCAGCATTATGTACATCTTCATACAATGACCATGATTTGTACCAAGTAGCACTGAAATCCATCAATAACTGCAATATTGTCGAGTTCATTTTATATATATATATATATATATATATATATATATATATATATATATATATATATATATATATATATATATATATATATTTTTCAAATCCACTTCCCCGACGCTAGGGACAAGCTCAATTTTCTCGATCCCTTATTTCACACAATATACTGTCAAAGTCTATCATTTCCATCTTGTAGTCAATGTCAAGGTCAGTCTCGAATTTTCTCATGCTGACATGATAATGTGAATATACTATTTAAAGCAAGTTTTAGCAAATAGGAAAGAAATGTTTATATTTTATCTTATCGCATATTTTTAACTGTATTTACTATTTGCATGTAAACAGGATTCCCAGACTTTCATGTCCTAACCTAGCCACGGATAGTTTGTGAATTTCGAATGTGCCGAGATTGCCAACTCTGAACAGTCGGCTTGTCAAAGTATGTTTAGATGCATGTCGTCGATCTCAAGGTCACAAGGTGATAATAGTTAATAATATAACTCGTGCGATTTCTTTGACAGGTGTGTTTGGTCATAAAAGGCACTCGTCTCTAACGATTAGCCACCTGGATATTTAGCACCCACAAGCGGTGTTTATCATCAATTGTTTACGTGACTATTACAGGAGACTGATACACACTTACCGTTGTCAAATAATTAAATGGATCAAAATAAGTGCTCTCAAATCATTCTCAAAAGTCGGTTTGTCAAAGATTATTTTAATGCATGTTGCCGATTTCAAGATGAAAATTGGATGACATGGAAGCGGAAGTAGACATGTGAGTGGACAACAACAACAACAACCCCCCCCCCCCCAAAAAAAAGAAGAGTGAATTCATTGATATTGGAATATTTAAACGAGGGACTCGATTTTACTTTGTTTTTCTACTATATTTGATACGTAAATCTGCGTGATCAATTGAATTTTAAGTGGATAGGTAGATAAAGAAAAATGTTATGATTAAAACATGATCACAATTAAGTTAACATAATTCTGTTATTGGCTGTTTAATTTTCCAGTTTTAGGTATTTTACCTAAAATTCTCTCTCTCTCAAAAATCTAGCTAATTCGAAAACCTTTATCTACCTATCCATTTATCTGTTTATTTGTATACATGTATATGACTGTCTTTGCTCTTCTAACTATATCTGTATTATTCTAACCCTTTCTTTCTGTCTTCATCTACATATCTATCTGCATGTTCTATTTAGATATATATTTTTGATAACTATAATTATTGACATTATGTTTTAAAGTGCAAACAAAGATAAAAAAAAACAAAAGTTCTATATTTGTAAAATAAATGTAATGTAATTTCTTTATTACATTTTATATTGTATTTTACCATATATTTTTTAATTTAGTTGCGATATTATGTTATCATATTTTCGGGCAAAATCAAGTCCCCCAAGGGCAAGTTCAATTTTCCAATCAGCTTGTTCTGGGCAAGCTGACTTTTATAAAATGTGTGAAGCCCTAATTTATATATATATATATATATATATATATATATATATATATATATATATATATATATATATATATATATATATATATATATATAATTGATTACGGAGAAAATACAAAACAGTTCCCAACGTTTCAAGCTAAACAAGCTCTTAGCCAGGGGAAAAAACAATTTACATCCACAAAACAAACACTAAACACAAAAAGCGAAGACAAATTCTTGACTCTTACATGTTTGAATGACGGGGGAATATACAAACAAAGGATACAAATAGAAGAAAGAAAGAAAAACAAATGATAAACGGTCTTAAAACGTGTAAACTACATATCTATTATAAGCTGCAAGTTGTATAACTAAATTCAAAGAAGGGATTATGGTGCCTACGACGCTGGTGACCAAAATGTTTTGACATAATTCCCAACTGGGAACAAAGGACGGACACCATATAAATGATATCCCAGTAAAGTTATGCTTGGAAATACTAAGGAAATAGTTCAAGAGCATGGTGTAGCGGGATAATGGGCAAGAATAATAATAATAATAATAATAATAATAATAATAATAATAATAATAATAAAAATAAAGATAATAATAATACATGTAAAGAGTTCGGGAATATTTACTTGGGTAAATATTATCGCAAAAATTGCGTACGTCTAATAAACTAATGCCTTGTTATAGTTTTGATAAGACTGCATTAGGAAGGTTAAACTTTTTCATTTAGGTAGAACTCTCCATGATTTTTCAATTGTAGTATCCAGTCTCGTTCCTTACGTGCGCGTTGTATATTTGTCCATACCAGGTTAGGTTCAATCGTTTGCATCACAAGGGACTCGACTGAATGCCCACTCGAGCTGTAGTGGCTGGCGAATTTTGCGTTGATTTTGTTGCGAATGTGGCTCTTGTGGCTATTCATTCGTTTTTTGAAATCAGCGGTTTAGCTAACATATTGATAGTTTTGCAATGACGACATCACTGGCATTCAACCAATCAAACACCGCTGTCTGACTCATTCGAATAGGTGATTGACTCAGTTTTTATCCTTTTAGGCATTTTACTTTGATAGCGAAGAAAATCCTTCTAGCTTGCTATTTTTGTTTTAAAACTAAATATTTATAGCTAATAATATGTTGAATGTATTCCCAAGATTTTCCAAGATTCATTTTGAGATATTCTATGATGACGGAATTAGAAACTTTTAAAACAAGATGAAGGATAATACCCGAGTAAACCAAATGTTTTCACCTTCCGGAAACCATATGTCAACCCCGTTGTATCCGTATGTAAAAAAAACTATCAATTGAGTGGCACAGATTTTGCATGTTAGAAGATTGATTACCTTTTTGGTTCGACATCCTAACTTCTGATGATAGTGAAGCTAACTCCTGTTGTCGAACTTCTGAACGATTTGGTCTCAGGCATATGTTTGCAAATTAGGCAACGCTTGTCTTTGCAGCAATATGTGCCTGCATCTGTGGTCTTGTTTGAAGTTACCTTGACACGTACCAGTTGGTCCTTCGGACCATAAGAACTTCTTGAAATATACCCTTCAGACGTTCGGAAGATTCAATCTGGTGCCAATGCTACCGAATGATATGTTGTATGTTTGGTGCATGGGGGTGGAAAGTAACCACGCAGGGGACGCGTTTGTTGGTTTACTTGGTTTCATATTTGAGGTGGGTTCCTCTACTGAGGAGTCTAGTTTTGTTAATAGCCTCTTTGATGTAGCTATTTATGTATCCTCATCTTCTCCATGGGTCAACATACCACCTGCCTTTGTAGCATCATTTTTTGGAGATGTGTGCATGGTCGAGATGGTATAGGGGTTGGTGCTTACAGGCAAGGTGATGGGTGCCGTAACCCGCGGATCCGGGTTCGACTTTCCGTAGAGTACAAATTAAAATTCTCTAACCTGTATGATACATAGCAACCAAGTCAAAGAGAGACAGAGAGACCGACAGATATATACATAGACAGGTATTGTTGAAGTGCTAGTAATAAATTACCTGCACTTAGATGGATCGATATAGTTTTCTAGACTTTATGTAGCTTTTATGAACCATTTCATTTGCTTGTATTGACATTGTGTATATATATATACAGTTACAAAAGTACAGTAACTCTTCTGAAAATAATTGGTCAGTATGTAAATCTGATGATGATGACCATACTGTTTGCAATGTTTCACAACAATACACAGAAAATGCAACAGTAGCTGTATTCACAAGATATATTATATATTGCAACCAGCTGTAAGTAAAAGGGGGTATTAACTCTTACACATATCGCAGGGGCACGGTGATTTGTCTATTTGCACGTCTTCGAATGATGACCATAACAGTACCACAGCTAGCCAAAAACACTGCTAGACAGACTGAGTTCACACGATTATGTCATACACTGCACAATACAAATATGCAATAGCTCAAATACAAATTGCATGGGCAAAGTGGTTTGTTGATATGTCAAGTTTCATAGCTCTCCATAAAAAACTGCAAAACTACTTGTGTTTACAAGATTTAGTACTAAACTGCAATAACTAACAAACTTTGCGAGAGAATGGTGATGTGTCGATATGAAAATCTTCGCATCTTCAGTTGATGTTCATAACAAGTACAATGTTTTATGGTAATACACTGAAAATTGTGAGATATGTTGCGCTCACGAGATACTGCATTCGAGGCGCCGCGGTGGCTCAGTGGTACAAGATACTGCATTCGAGGCGCCGCGGTGGCTCAGTGGTTAAGATGTTGGACTCGTGACCAGAAGGGCGAGAGTTCGATTCCCACCATCAGACCAGCACGAATTGGCTATGGTGTTGAGTTTTTGGACAAGACACTTTTGTCCACTCGGTTCTTCATGATATAGCTTTCAAAGTTTTTGATGAAGTTATCGTAAAATGAGAAGAAACAAAATACACTGTCTTCAGCTGCAAGTCAAAAAAGGGCCAGTAAATCTTGTACACAATGCGGTAGCACAGTTACTTTTCAATAAGCGTATCTTTAGGTGATGACCATAAAATTTACTAAGATTGCGTGATCGACGGAAGGGGATCCCCCCCCCCCCCCCAAAAAAAAAAAAAAAAAAAAAAAAACTGAGCGCGAAACAACCGGAACGTTTATTAGAGAAAGTTTTCTTTACCGTTAGATGGTTCAAATGATGTCCTGGTAACGTTTAAAACGCAGGAGCTCTTGGGGGGGGGGCAGAAGCTTTCATGGGGATATCGCCCTCTGGGTCCCCACCAAGGGTTCTATACCACAGACCCCTTGCCTACTTGTTTACAACATCCATCCTCCCCCTAAAAGATGTTCCTGGATCCGCTCCTGGCCCATGACTGATTATTAAATTTGAAATTCGGTCTTTTGTTAATTTTGGATATGCAAGAGGAAAAGTGAGAGGAATAAAGTTGAGTTTAAACATATTATATTATTCTAAAATATTCTAGTTGTAATGAAATAAACGATAGAACTATCAAGTTTAGCAACTATAAAGCACATAGGCGTGCCAAATAGAACACTTGAAAACGATAAATTGAAGGATAAGAAGAAAATATATGGGAGAAACAATCTTGTCCTATTTGATAAAAACAAAAACAAAATCTAGCGCAACTGACGTTTTATGTTGTATCAAATGCAGCTCAGATTAGTTTTTCATCCTAAAAATGTGTTTATGATTTTAGTTTAATAATAAAGAGATGGGTTTAACTGGAATAAACTTAAATGCAAAATATGTAACGAGGTGTGATGGACGGACAAGGGTCGCATTCATTGCCCCGTCCATGCACTCATTAGAGGCTGGGCACAATTTTTCTGCCTTCTTTAGTAGCATCTTCGAATACTTTATGCACTTAAGTGATGAACATTTGGCAAAATTATTTACTGACAAAGAAATATGTTAACCTTAATAATCATCCATTTGTAAACAAGCATAATCAGCAAACATTATAACTTAGCATGAGATAAGTCCTACAGTTGGGTCCATAGTTTTCTGGAAAACTTGGCAGAGATTTTTGTGACGAGGGTCGATAGTTTTCTGGAAAACTTGGCAGAGATTTTTGTGACGAGGATCGATTGTTTTCTGGAAAACTTGGCAGAGATTTTTGTGACGAGCGAATTCCCAACTGTATTGACCTGAAAGCCTCATGAGATTATTGGCAAGGTTTACATTTGGCCTATCTTCCTTTATTCCCATGCTGCTTAAGCTCTTAACGAAAACATTTGCAGGTATACTCCAAGGTCAAGGTAATGAATGCGGCTTATTATAACCATTAATAATCATCATATGTCAAATGCGTTCATAATGTCTTGCAGATACGGCATTTGTTTGTCTTTTTCCTTTTTCACGATCGAATTGCCCCACCGTATATAACAACAAAGACGCTGTTGCCAAAGTTTACCTATGACGTCAGTATCACTGAAGAAAGGTGCCAAAATATGTGAATTAGCTGCATTGCTTTCACCAACTTATTCTTATACACGCAATGGTGGCATAATACTGCACAATCCTATCGCAGTGCCTTTCATGTTGCATTAAGTATTGATTGTGTATACTAACATTTATAGGTGCGTCGACGTTGCTTCAGGGATTAATTATCTATTTTATTTCATGAATACATTATAAATCAATTACTGCGGAGTACATGAATTACATTTTGAGAGTTATCAGGGTTATTTAAGTGTATAAGGATCTATATTATAGAGCTCTATTTTGAAAGTTTTTTTTGTTTGTTGGTCGTACGTATGTATGTATTTATGTATGTATGGGGGTTAATGTATGTATGCATTTATGTATGTATGTATGTATGTATGTATGTATGTATGTATGTATGTATGTATGTATGTATGTATGTATGTATGTATGTATGTATGTATGTATGTATGTATGTATGTATGTACGTATGTATGGGTGTTAATGTATGTATGCATTTATGTGTGAATGGGGGTTTATGTATGTATATATGTATGTATGATGTATGTATGTATGTATGTATGTATGTATGTATGTATGTATGTATGTATGTATGTATGTATGTATGTATGTATGTATGTATGTATGCATGTATGTATGTATGTATGTATGTATGGGTGTTAATGTATGTATGTATTTATGTGTGTGGGGGGTTTATGTATGTATGCATTTATGTGTGTATGGGTGTTAATGTATGTATGTATTTATGTGTGAATGGGGGTTATCAAAGTGTTATAGAGCTCTAGCTTTAAAGTGTTTCTCTTTTTCAGTCAAACATATTTGTTTGTGTGTCTGTCTGTCTGTGTGTACGTGTGTATGCACACACGCACTCACGCACCCATATATGTATGTCTAGGTATATATGCACGCACGCACCCATGTATGTATGTTGCATTTTGGGTTCTCGCCCTCGTCGTAATTACTCACTGTATTGTGCTATATATGTGAACACTATTGAACCATTACTTACCCTAAGATAACCTTGAATTAAATCAGATATTGATAGGGTATATGCCATACTACAAGTTAAATCAGATATTGATAGGGTATATGCCATACTACAAGTTAAATCAGATATTGATAGGGTATATGCCATACTATAAGTTAAATCAGATATTGATAGGGTATATGCCATACTACAAGTTAAATCAGATATTGATAGGGTATATGCCATACTGCAAGTTAAATCAGCTATTGATAAGGTATATGCCATACTACAAGTTAAATCAGATATTGATAGGGTATATGCCATACTACAAGTTAAATCAGATATTGATAGGGTATATGCCATACTACAAGTTAAATCAGATATTGATAGGGTATATGCCATACTACAAGTTAAATCAGATATTGATTGGGTACATGCCATAATACAAGTTAAATCATATATTGACAGGGTACATATCATACTGCTTTGAATTAAATCAGATATTGATAGGGTACATATCATACTGCTTTGAATTAAATCAGATATTGATAGGGTACATGCCATTCTACAAGTTAAATCATATATTGATAGGGTACATGCCATTCTACAAGTTAAATCATATATTGATAGGGTACATGCCATTCTACAAGTTAAATCATATATTGATAGGGTACATGCCATACTGCTTTGAATTAAATCAGATATTGATAGGGTACATGCCATATTACCAGTTAGGCAGACTTTTTTTTAAACAGAAACCAAGACTCCGATATATGAGGTTATTGCAAACATTTAACTATGACATAAAACTGCACTGTCGACGACTTAAAAAATACAGAACAATGTCATTAGTCTGAATAGCTTTTACTTATCATGAATGCAACATAGTCTGTACTTATACACAACCTGCAGGTGGTGATTTAATTCCTCACAATCTCAGTATACACACCGGTATTTTACAGTATGGGCCGGTTGTAATCCCATACTTTGAAAATTGCCATAACGGTCACCACCCTTCAACACCCTCTTCTCAATCAAGCAAAATTAAGCCACCTTTACTGGTCATGAAGATGTCATTATTCGTTTAATAGCTGTCATGTTGAACGGCGGAACGGAATAGTTTCGACAAATGGCTTTATATTCTGCACGTTCTACTCTGCAGAAAAAATAGGCCTAAAACGTATATGCAGTTTATTTTCCAAAATATGTATTAAAAAAAATTCTATTCTTTTCTTTGTTTCTTTCTTACTTTTTTATGCCCACCATAAGGCGGAGCATATACTGTTATGATGTCCGTCCGTCTGTCTGTTAATAATTTTGGTTCCGCACAATTGCTCGAGTTGTCCACAATCTATAGTTACCAAAGGTCAAGGTCATTGCGACTAAAGGAAAAATTATGATTTCCACACAATAACTTAAGTTTTCCATTGTCTGCAGTTGTCAAATGTTCTGAATAGCTTGAACGTAGGAAACAAAAGAAGCCTATCAATTTCGGGGTCAAAGCCAAGGTCATTACGGCTAACATAATAAAAATGGTTTCCGCACAATAACTTAAGTTTTCCACCATCTACGGTTACTTATCTTCGTGGATGGCTTGCACAACAGGCGAGGAAGAAGCCTATCGATTTGGGGATCAACAGGTCAAATATTAAGATCACTGTGACTGAAATAATAACAATGGTTTCCGCTCGATAGCATTAGTTGTGCATCTCATACCTGGAACAAATTTTGTGGATTGCTTGCACTTGAGGGAATGAAGAAGCCTATCGATATTGGTCTCTAAAAGGTCAAAAGTCAAGGTCAATGTAACTGAAAGAATTCAAATGGTTTATGCACAAAAAGTCCAATTATCAACTAAATACGTTCACAACGTTGGGCAAGAAAGAAGCCTATTGATTGTGGAGTCAAAATGTCAAAGGTCAAAATCACTGTGATTGAAAGAAGAAAAATGGTTTTGCATAATAATTTTAGTTATAGACCAGGTCCCTTGACCAATGTTTGCGGAGGGCTTGTACTTAAGGTATGGAAAAGGCCTATTGATTTGCGGGTCAAAAGTTCAATGGTCAAGGTCATTTTGGCCCAAAGAAAATTGGTTTTTCAGAATAACTTTTGTTCTAGAGTACGTTCCTTGACCAAACTTTGTGGATGGCTTACACTTAGGGTAAAACAAACCTATATAGATTCTGGGGTATAAAGGTAAGAGGTCATGGTCATATCAAGTCTAATAAGAAAATAATGGTTTATGTACATTAAGTTTAGTTCGTGACACTTTAACTAAAGGTCGAGGTCTTTGAGACCCATTGGTTAATAATCTCCAGAGTACACTGCTAGTGCGTACAAAGAGGACTATTTAAAACGCGGCGGGCGTATTATATACCGTTTATTATACTCTTTTTTAAAATTTATTTATTTATTTATTTATTTATTTATTTATTTATTTATTTACTTGCAAAGGACATATTTGCCAAGTCTGAATTTAAGAGCAAAGCCTTGATACAATAATGATTTACATGATGTGTTTAGTTGAAGTGTAGCAGATCTTATTAGAATTTGAAGAAAGGAACTATTCACATACGAAGATCGTTATACTAGAAGCTAACAATAAATAATGATCATCTTGAAGCTCAGAGAGAGAGAGAGAGAGAGAGAGAGAGAGAGAGAGAGAGAGAGAGAGAGAGAGAGAGAGAGAGAGAGAGAGAGAGAATAATGCTCTCATACATTCACAGGTATATATTCACATTTCACTTTTCAAAAGAAAGACTTCAAATATTTATATTATTGATAGGATTCATAGGAAAATAATTACATTGTCAAGGACTGGATTTACATACCGTAATTAGTATGGTATATTGAGAAATACAGAAAAGTTGAATGCACATTTTATAATAAGCGTATTAGTTCTAGAATTGTGCGTATTTTTGACAGTATAGAGATGAAAGAATATCATACGACAATAATGAGAAAAGGAAAGGTAACAGTTTCTAACACGTGGCACAGATTCAAATATGAGAATACACATCGGTAACTACAATGAATGTCCATCACTGATTGATATACATGTATATGTCACAGCAATCAGTCTGTCTTAATAGGTTGAAAAATCGGGATGAATCGCCGGATTGCTTTGTACATGTTCTGTTTTCAATCTGCTTCTGCATTCTCCAGGGGTGGACCTAGAAAGCTCTGGATTTCAAGCGTTTTCAGGACATAATTTTAACCATCTATCTGTAAAGAAAAACGTACCCTAAGAAACGTTCCACTTGTTTTGCGCTCGTTGACTCCCGCCTTGGATCCGCCCATTTTCAAATCATAAAAAACAACCAAAACACAATACATTTTACGTTACTTTTTTTTTACTTGAAACAAGAAAATAGAAAATAAAACCATGTCTGAAATCTTTTTTTTTTTTTACAAACAATAATGTGTTATTAATACTGATTTTACCGGACTAAGCTTTAATGATTTCAAAACTGATCAGTTTGTTACAGAATCGAATGAGACAAAACACAGTATCCTTAACTATATTATTGACCTTCACTTGTACAGTTCATCAAACTTGTTTAAAAATAGATAACTACAATTTTCCATTTGATTTCCATGACCGTTGCATCTATCTATTATACTACACCATTAATATATTTATGTAGAAAATACAATGCAGTGCAATGTAGTAAACTTATAATTTTAATAGTTGATAAAAAAAATTATATGCATTACGGTATTCTATTCAAAAGTTTAGATACTTTGTAAAGGTTAGTACTGATAATGTATCATTAACAAAAATACAACAAGAAGTAAACTTAACAATGATATGTAACAATAGGGATATTATCTGAACAAAAAAAAAAAATCTACCGCATTGTACTCGCTTATAAGTCGGATCCAACTGCAAATAACATCCATCCAGATTTGTCGTCGCATAATGCGCCAGCAGATCTGGGTCATTGAAATTCGCTAGGACTAATCAGTAGAACTAACAACGGACACTTTGATCTGCCGGCGCATTATGCGACGGCAGATCTGGGTCTATGTTGTTTGCAGTTGAACCCAAATTATACGCGTGTATATACGGTATGTACGAAGCAGAAAAAGACATGATACCGGTCGATTAGAATGCACTGTACGTACTGCTGCATAAAAAACAACGGGAATCACATGCATTGCTGACGAGTTGTGACCGCTTTTCAAAAGACCTTGAGGTTTTTTTTGTTTTGTTTTTTTACTTATGCACAGGAACGTTTTAGTGAAAACTGATGACATTTCTCCCGAAATTTTCCTTTGGAAAAAGGATATTGGCCCATACTAAATGAAACACATATTTGACTTAAAATTATAATATGTAACGTTTCTTTTTTCTGTTCAGTATACAATCACTCTTCCAGCAACTCACCATCTGATGCAAATTAGTAAAATTTGGACAAAAAGACACCAAAAAAAAAAATAAAAAAAAAATGGTTAAGTCAAATGAATCCTATATATTAATCAGTAAATCTGAGCACAAACCGAAATTATTATTTTGTAAGTTTTTACGCACTCGACTCGAATTGTAGTTTATCCGTCTTTGCGTGTATAACGCACACATAAATCCGGACAATGTTGATCCTGGATCTGCCACAGCATAATGCACCGACATATCAGGGTTTATACACTGTTCATTCTATCTTTAGCTTCAAGCGAAAAACGCAGGTCTACCCAATATGCAATTACAGATATGGGTCTATGCTGTCCATAGTTGCATGCGCGTTTTAAACGGGTAACGACGTTAATATTTAATTGAGAATATTTCACTGTGCCGCATGAATCGTGTCACATATCAGTTTTTATCGTAAATAGTTGGACCATCTTTGACCTTGAAAAGAGTGATTTTCACAAGGTCTGTAGCACCACTGTCAAATACACATTGAATTAATAAACAATTATTGAAACTGTATAGCACTATGTTTGAAAATGGTTTCTTTAAAATTAGATATGAAAATGTTCTCTCAATTAAACTGTATGTACATATGGGCGATTATACATAAATCTATTTAACAATAACCCTTCCCTCTCAAAACAACCTATCGACATTCCTTGATGCATGCATGTATGCAATTTACATAAGTGTTAACCGGTACGTGTGTACCCTGTCAATGTACCAGTATGTAAGCTTGAAGAAATAAAACATTCCCTCTCCCCCGCACTCTTTCTCCTTTTTCATGCACCCTCCTCCTATTTATCCACTTGCATACATAAGTACGTATGTACATACCTACCTAGCTGATTGCATGTACGTTTATACCGGCATATAGACATATACGTATAAATATTACATATATTTAAACATTTCGTATTTTCATGAATCTTATTTTTATAGTTTAAAAAAAAAATTACTTTTTTAATTCCTGTTGAGCTGTAAAATCTCACATCTCTCCAATATAAATCTGTACATAATTTTTTATAACTTGTTAAAAAAAATAGGTGAAGATAATTATGAACACTCCAAAATCAAAGCAAGTGAACTCATTATATATATATATATATATATATATATATATATATATATATATATATATATATATATATATATATATATATATATATATATATATATATATATGAAACACACACATGCAGTCTTTGCAATTCCAACCTTCACGCTCCTTCAAGATTAAACTTTCCTCATTAGTCCTGGACACATCGTTGCACAGTGTCACTTCTTTCCAAGTATGAATTTGTTGTTCACTGCGTTGTAATGAAACAGTTTGATGCAATTGTCAAGACACAGGGTAGCAAAATGTACGTCCAGTCTTGATACACTTGTGACAGTCAAAATTCGAGAGTCAAGATTTTAATTCACTAATGAAACTTGCAAGTGGGACCTATTTTACATTTTCTTTGCTGCGCATATCAATGGATTGACGAGGGTCGCGGTGGGTCAGTGGTTAGCGTGCTTGTCTCGCAACCAGAAGGTACAGGTTCAAATCCTACTCAGACCACACCTGGCCTCCCGCAGTGGGGCACTTAACTCCAATTGCCTCGGCGCGACACAACCTTGCATTTGTTCATGTTCCTTTAGACACCAATTAATCAATCAGTCACTAATCAACTGGTCTGACACAACGCCTAACCATTCGAATGGAGTTCAAGTTTGCAGTATTTACATTCATCAGTTGCATCTTACTGAGGTAAATGTATTACCATATTGCATCACATCTCAAGCGTAGTTAATATTTCACAATAGCTTGCACACTTGGGATAAATTGTGTTACATTTTTTTTAAATATTTTTTTTTAAACAAATGCCTATAATTATGTCCAATACAGAAAATGCTGCTTATTCACCAAGAGAAAAACATATGAGAAAACTTTAATCTGATTTTCTTAGTCCCTTTAGACATCTTCACTAAGTAGTAACTTTGGAATTTGGACAGTCGTATGAGATCTGTGTGCATCCAAGAGGCAAGGAATTTAAGAGCAAAATTAATTTAATTTGCGTGCACTTTTGTACGTTTCAAACAGGCACCAAAATCCCTTAACAGAATTTGTCCACACATCTGCTGTTCGAATATGCATGTTAGTTCCATGGAAAGAGAATACAAAAGCCACCAAAGTTTGCGGGCTCGGTTGGAAGGTTTCAAACTGGCACTAACAGTCTAGCTGAAACATTATCTCCATCTATCTCATTTTCCATCTGGGTATTTTGAACTTCAGAAAACTGAATATACCAGCAAACTCGAGGGTTGGGGGCCCACCAGTAGCCTCGAATGAAGACCGTTTCCCCTCCGCCTGTTTCCGACAAATCCATGTCTTTCAATAAATCCGGCTTTTCAATAGCTAAAACTGGAATTTCCTCACATTTTCCAAGCCTTTCCAGGTGCTTAAATATCCAAAGTCTCTTGTTATCCAAAGCGAACCACTTCTCGTCAATTTTACACACTTTAATTGTGGGGATACTTGTAACCTTGCAGCGACCTTCACAAAGTGCGTTCAATGTTTCCCCTATACACACTCCAGCATGGAAAGTTTCTTTATCAAAGACAGTGCTAATGCATGGTTTGGAATATTGAATTTGTGAGGGACGGAGCTTGAAGGGCATTTCTAAACAACGGTTGCGAAAGAACGAATTGCAAAAATTTGATAATCAGCTTTAGCTCAGACGAGCGTAAGGCTATAACAGTCTGTTTATGATGCCAGGTATAATTCTGTTTGTATACTGCCAATGCAGTCTTATATATGCGTGCATTCACATCGATCGGGTTAATTCAAAGCTTCACCGATTTGGGTCGCTGCCAACTGCGGTTGTAATGCCGGAGAGCTAAAATGCATGCATATATATTTGCTTGTTTGTATGTATGTATGTATGTATGTATGTATGTATGTATGTATGTATGTATGTATGTATGTATGTATGTATGTATGTATGTATGTATGTATGTATGTATGTATGTATGTATGTATGTATGTATGTGAGCATGCATGCATGTATATTGGTATGTATATACTTGTGTCTGTTTGTCGGTCGGTATGTCTGTCCGCTTATCTGTTGGTTGGTAGATAGGCATACCCTAATTAAATTCTTAAATAGAAAAGATCGATGGATTAAAAGAGAGAACGGCAGACAACATATGTAGGTATGCATTTTTTGATAGGGTGTAATGGTACATCATTACAATCCTCTCTATATAGTACCGAGCAAGTAGAGGCATCCCAATAAAGGCATACAAAAATAATTAAGGCAAAAAAGGGGAAATTCCTTAAAACACAAAACACGTTTTTTTTTATTTGATAAAATTAACTTTAAAAAAATGTCCAAGGCCTTCTCAGCATGAGCATCATCACAGACGCATCCCATGTCAAATGTTGTCAGACAGACAGACAGACAGACAGAAATATATTGTTACAAAAGAAACAAAAGATAACAGAGAAAGTAAAACTAATAAAATAAGAACAAAATGGAATAGATACAAAAATTGGCAGACAGGTATATTACTACTATTTTTTTAACGGATTATAAATAGATAAGATAGATAGATGATGTGCAACACGTATCTACTTACCTATCTACATGCATAGATTCAAACAACCTGCATACATACATACATGCAAACATACACAGCGACAGGGTCCAAAATAGATGGACACACAGACAGTTGTTGTTGTTGTTGTGGGTTTAACGCCATTTTTCAGCACATGATAGGCTATACATGGCGGCCAGTTTTATCTGGTGAAGGAAGAACCCAGGCAAACCCCGAGAAGAACCACCCACCCACGGGAAGCTCCTGGCAAGCTTTCTCACATATCCACATTGGCCGAGCCCGAGACTCTAACCCATGCGGACAGAGGTGAGATGGCAGTGATCGGTAAAGGCGAGCGCCTTAGTCCCCGACACACAGACAGAAAGAAAGAAACAACGAAAAAAGAAATAAGGTAAATAAATAAATAAAAAGACGCTAGATATATAGACACACACACACACACACACACACACACACACACACACACACACACACACATATATATATATATATATATATATATATATATATATATATATATATATATATATATATATATATATATATATATGAACATTCATATGTAAATAGCAACCAGGTCAAAAAGAGACAGAGACCTACAGATATATACATAGACAGATATTGTTGAAGTGCTAGTGATAAATTATCTTCACTCAGATGGATCGATATAGTATTCTAGACTTTATGTAGCTTTTATGGACCATTTCATTTGCTTGTATTGGCATTGTGTACTGCAAGTGATGAACCTCTATAAATTATTTTTATATGTCTCTGCTCAATAGGCATTGATGTGCTCAGAATAATAAAGCATCGAATCTAAGTATATTTTCAGGAAATATACATTCGTATCTTATATGCCCTACTTGTAAATTTTATTACCCCCCCCCCCCCCAAAAAAAAAAAAAAAAAAAAGGTTGAGTAAACATATATAGGAGGGAACGCTCTTCAGAAATTTTGAAAGCGACAGTACATTTTCTAAAAACATTTTTGCTGTTCGTTTTCAGCAAACATCGGCAAAGATGTTTTTAGACATAGCGCATAACCAGTTATTCACTAATTAATGAACGCATTCATAGGTCATTCACAGAATTTTCATAGGTTTGGGTTTCCCCCTGCCTGCTACCCTTTTCATTCCAAGTGAAAAATAACATAATTCTCTCAAGCTAGACAACTATGAAGATTCTTTTTCTCCACAAAGAGCTTTGGGCTGCGGTAGCTCAGTTCGTAGAGTGTCAAATTCGCGATCCATACCCGCCCAGGCCAGACTGGGTCGGCTGTCTAGGTGTGTCATTGCGAAAGGCATTTAGCGCCCATTTCCTCGACATGAGATAACCAATCACATGCTGAAATTGCCGTTTAAAAATCAAGCAACCGACATCTTCCAATATCCGACTTGGGTAGGGTGACTTTTAAACCAACCACCCACTAAAAGCGTGCTTCTTTTTTTTTCTCGCAGGAATCAGTAAATTGCCCGTCAATATACGTTTGCATATTCGTCAAACTTTATATATATATATATATATATATATATATATATATATATATATATATATATATATATATATATACGATAAATAAATAAAATGTGCAAAATGTTTGATCATCTCCAGGTCTCTAATTTATAGACCTCGTTGTTGTTCGAAGAATATGCTGACTATGCACTTTAAACCCTTTTAAGATGACTGATATGCTAGATGCTAGATTTGTTTTGAATCAACGCAAAAACTATAACAGCGATTAACAGTATTCAGAGACACATTATAGATAATCTTTGCGATTCCACGCACAACAGGATTTATAGGCTCATCAGCACATTCCTGGCTATATAGTGCCGAGTAAGTTTAGGTATCCATCAAGAAGGCATACAAAACAAAGATTATGGTAAATAAAAGGGTAAAATTCTTAAAATACAAAGTTAACTTTTTGATATAAACCGCACTCTCTTAAAAAATCTTATAAAATCCAAGAAAGAACATGAGAGCAAAAAAAAAAATAAAACAATAAAAAAAAAAAAAAAAGAAAAAAAAAAAAGAAGATGCTCTCATTGGTTGCCTCTTACGACATTCTGCAGGGCGCATTGGACTTATTCTACATCTCCCAGCCCGCAGGGTGTCCACGCACAAAAGTCAGTGACCGTTTTAAATTTCATACATCTGAAGAGTTTTCCAGAATTCTAGTGGACGAGTCTTTGACCAAACATATATGTTAGCATACCATTTACAAAAACCTATACAAAAAATATATGAACCCGCCATTAACTTCTTTTTTTTATTCCATTTATAAATGTATGCATGTATTTTGTGGATGTCATATTTGTTAAATTCCTTGAATTTCCAACTTATGTCGAGGATATTGTGATGTACACAGTCTAGCCGTCTGCCATCCATTTGTATGTTACCCTTCATTTTTTTCATTTCTCCCGTAACCTTGCTGGTCGTAGGGGCGCCACTGATGACTTTGCGACAATCTCTCTCCATTTCGCCCTGTTCTCCACTGCTCTTTGGGACTTTGCAAAGTCCATGCCTGTCCACTCTTTGATATTGTCTTCCCATCTCTTCTTCTGTCTGCCTCGTTTTCTCTTTCCTCTCACGGTGCCCTGCAGGATTGTCTTTGACAGGTCAGTTCAGCGTGAGACGTGACCATACCATCTTAGTTTGGGTTTCTTTACAGTGGTGAGCAGATCTTCATAAGTTCCAATTGCGCCTTGGATTTTAGTGCGCACCTCCGCATTATAGACGTGGTCTAAGTATGAGATTTTCAGGATCCTTCGATAACATCTCATCTCTAAGGCATGGATTCTTCTCTCTATTTCTGCTGTTAGGGTCCATGTCTCACATGCATATAGGAATATGGACATGATGAGGGAGCGCATACGCTTGATCTGGACCCAAGCGTGATGTTGCTGTCTTTCCAAATAAGCTTCAGCCTAGCCAGAGCAGCTGTTGTCTGCGTAATCCTGGAAAGAACCTCAGGTTTTGAACCTTCATCAGAGGCGATAGCACCTAGGTACTTGAAGCTTGTGACTGTGCCCAGCTTCTGTCCATTCACTCTTATTTCCTTTTGGATCCCACTCGGGTTGTTTGTCATTAGATTTGTCTTTTCAGCGTTGATCTCAATCCCATATCTTAGTGATGCTTGATTGAGACGGTTCACTAAGGTTTCCATTTCTTCTTCATCTCCTGCTAAGCCATCGATATCATCAGCGAAGCGCAGGTTGGTGATTGTTCTGCCTCCAACACTGACACTGTCCTCATGGTCTTCCAAGGCGTCGGACATGATCCTTTCCAGGTAGATGTTGAAGACAGTGGGTGAGAGAAGGCACCCCTGTCTGACTCCGACTGTGGTTCTGAACCAGTCTCCGATGTTGCCATTGACGAGAACTGTACTAGTCGCTTTGTCATACAGGGTTTCGATAGTGCGGATTAGTTTTGCGTTTATGTTGTATATCCACATGGTGGCCCACAAGGCTGCATGTCATACCTTGTCAAAAGCCTTCTTGAAGTCAAGAAGACATGATAGAGGTTCTGTTGATGCTGGAGATATTTTTCACAGAGGATTCTGAGATTGAAGATCTGTTCTGTAGTGCTACGTCCTGCTCTGAAACCTGCCTGTTCTTCCGCAATGATGTGCTCTGCTTGGGGTGTCAGTCTATTGAGGATGATCTTAAGCATAACCTTGCTTGGGTGACTGATGAGACTGATTGTTCGGTAGTTCTGGGACAGTTGTAGATTCCCTTTCTTAGGAAGAGTCACGATCAGAGACTGGGTCCATGGGGTGGGCCATTCTCCTGTTTGCCAGATTTGGTTGCAGATTCTTGTGAGGACATCTATCATGGGCGTTCCTCCTGCTTTAACAAGTTCTGCTGGTATGTTGTCTACCCCAGCTGACTTTCCCTTCTTTAGCGCCTTTACTGCAGCCTCTACTTCGTCCCTGAGGATCGGGTGGTCAACCTCTGTTGTGGTCAGTGGTAAATTTAGTACAGCTTGGTCTCCAGAAGTCTCCTATTTCTAAAGCTCCGGACAGTATTCCGTCCATCTGTTAAGAATGTCTTGGTTTTCTGTCAGACTCTTACCAGACTTGTCCTGAATCGTATTAGATCTCCCCTGTTTCTCTGTTGTCAGGTCTTTCACCAACTGGTATGCCCTTTTACTGTCATTCTGGTTCAGGCTTTTCTCGACTTCCTTGCATTGGTCCTCTAACCAGCTTTCTATTGCTTTCTTTATGCTCTTCTTAATCTTGTTGTTAATCTCATTGTATTTTTTGCTCCTTCATGGTCTCCTCGCTTACTCTTCAGTTTTCTCCTCACATCGCAGAGGTCGAGGATATCTGCTGTGACCCAAGGCTTCTTTATTCTACGATGCTTGCCAAGGATCTCTCCGGCTGTGTCTATTACTGCCTTGTTGAAGGTGGTGATCAAGGAGTCTAGGTTTATTTCTTCATGTCCCAGAATTTTAAGTGGTGCAAATTTGCCGCCTATTGATGCTTCAAATGCTTGTGCCACGCTTGGATCTTTAAGTTTTTCAAGGTCGAACCTGATCCTAACTTGTCTTGGCTTATTGGTCTCCCCCTACTTCGTGCTAAACCGCTGAGTGGACTTTCGTCGAACCCCATATGTTGCTGGTCGATATGTTACCCATGTGTAAGAGGTGTATTATATTTAATTCTATCCCCCAGACTGCCCTAGAAAGAAGGTGCCCAAATGTCAAATATAATAACGTTTAAATTGCAGTGACACGTTTTTTAAAAAAACATTTTGTGACACGTCATAAAGGCACATACTATTTGAGACGAATTTCGGGTTACCATCCCTGGGAAACTGTTCCAGAAGGAGAGGGCATTATGATGACATGAAACAATGTATTGGATATATCAGTGACATACTACGCATGAGGGGGCGGAGTCTCCGAGTGTGTAAATATCACTTATATTTTTTATATTTTTTGCTGACTTGTGCAGTATTACACTTGATTCTAAAGCGTATGGACGCATTATTGAGTCATGGTAATTATGCTAGTGCTTCTAAGAATTTCGGAGGAGAGTTCAGCCAGAAAAATGACCGCTACGCAATCTATTGTAGTGTGCCTTAGCTACATAGTGATCGTACACGATGATTCAATACTAGGTTAACCCTTGCATGGACTGAAATTACCTTGAAACTGGACTTATCCGAAATTTCACCAATTACTTGGGAAAAGGGACATGTTCGACAAGATTTTTCCAAATAAGTATGTTAAATTCGTTGTTTAATCGTTCGTCATTCATTCATCCGTTCACTTACCAGAATTTCTGAAGGAGGCATGCTGCGCCTGCATTATATTAAAGTTATGTTAATTATCCAGTCATGCGATTACTAATTCCACTCTTTGTTATTAATATGAAACAAGTACCACTACTCTAAACATTTGTATTATTTTCTTCAGAAATTCACTGACATTGAAGTAAACTTATATCTTGATATCTTGTAATGTTTTCATTAAATTTAGAAGATAATTTCATCCATTTGTATTTGAAAATCATGTCGAAAAGCTGTTTCATATGGAAGTTGGCTAATTTGTTTTAGCTACTCTTAGGATAGTCCGATAAGTAATCCCCCAAACCTGTACTGATACTGATTGACGGTTTGAGGGATGATCGCCCCTAATCTTTAAAATGTCAAATTTCAAGCAGACACTTTTGTTCGCACACATTGGTGTACATTTTAGACACTTACCGGTATTTCTCGCGGATCTTGAGTTACGGTCGACTGAAGGGTCATTTCGGCAATATGTGCAGATTATTTCCAGATCAAATCCTATAGTTGACAAGTTGTAAATGCAGGCGGAATAACACAACCCTACCAACTGTGGTCATTTCGAATTTCGTGGCTATGTTGGGCGACAACTTGGAATAAGTCTTTTCTTGAGAAATTGCGCTCAACAACTTGGAATTCCAAATTATTGACGTCTTTCTAGAGAAATGGCATGGTGAGGTTTTTGGCGTGTTTTGAAGTCAAACTTGATCAGGAAACATCTTAGAGATTTTTGTCGGTGTACAGGAATAATGTATGCCTCGCACGATATAAATTTATAACACCAGACATATGAAAATATTTATATTGTTTCCTAATTTTGGGGGCGAGTCTACGGCGATCGTTTGTCCTTTTCGAAGACAAAATTTGGCCTGTAACATAATGTCAACATCCCTCAGCGTGTTTTAAATTGTTGCATGATGTCTGCACGCTACTTTTGGGAATGTAGACCTAAAAAGAATATTTTCAAGACATTGTGTGTGTGTCTGTGTGTGTGTGTGTTTCTTTTTAATTTTTATTTTTTTTTTATTTTTGAAGCTGGATTATTTACTTTTAATCATTTGGGCCTAAATTTTATAATATGAATGTCTGAAAGGCCTATAGGGACTATTATTATTGACACGTGAAGCCATATTTCACAGTTATGAATCCCATTCTGAGTTGTTGCATGATTCATGCATGCCATTTTTAGCAAGTTCGGCATTTAAAAAAATATTTGGAAGATATTAAGGTCTAAAGGGACTGTTCCTATCCCCCAATGAAGCCGTTTTTCAAAACATAACTGTCAAAGAAATAATAAATAATGCTAAACAGTTAAATCATTTTGAAGTTGGAAATCAAACTATTATTTATGACATCATTATACAGAAACAAGAAATTATAAATGTAATAACTAGGCTTGGACCCAATCAAGTTAGTTATAAACTGTTAAAAATATAGCTGAAGACATTTCTGTGCCATTGCATATAATAACCAATAAATCAGTTGAAGCCATTATGTTCCCTGCACAGTGAAAGCTAGCTCATGTCATGCCGATTTATAAGAAAGGAGACAAAAAACGTTTTACGTTCCTTGATGTCAGTAAAGCTGTTGATAGAGTATGGATTAAATGGTTAGTTTATATGGATATATGGATATATCCCGTATAATTAAATAGATACATAATGATTTTAGACCAATTTGGGATATATCTAGTATAATTAGATGCACAATGACTTTAGACAACTGACATAATATGTTAGCCTGTAACAATTGTATTTTGGAAATAAAGCTTGTCATATAAAACCTAGATTTATGTAAGAGGAATGTTCAATCTTAGGGATTCATTCTAAAATAACAGTCATATGCATATATTTGACGGATTTCGCAAAACCCTGTTATAGTGAATTTTTAATGTTTCGACACTATTCAAGTAAAGACTACTTCATTGATTTAAACATAACTGGCGAGATGATCTATGCGAAAGTTAAACACCGCATTGTATAAGATAATCAGACATAATTAAAATTATGAAAGTTACCACGTTTGTATTAAAAATACTGTTATAATAGTTGGATGGACTGAATTACGCGTATTTACAATTGAGTTCAGAATAGAAACGTGTAATGTTTTCATTCATTCATGAATATTTTTAGCCTTATTCATTCATTCATTCATCTGTACTTCCACCATAGGGAGATTTACAATATGAAAAAGTATTACAAAGACGTGGTTATAACTTATACAAATACACATCATAAACAGATACACGTTAAGAAGACCAAGGCTGGGAAATAAGCCAAAAATATGAAACACTTGCGTGTATAAGGAACATTAGGATTATAAATATGTCAAGGGCACGGCTATACAATAAAACAAATTATACAAAAGCATCATTGTTCTAAAAAGGGCAAAAATCGTAATGGTAATAAAGAAACATTAATTAGCATTTGGATGTAAAAATTTATATATTTGCAAAACGAGACATTGATCACCTTAAGTACTTAAATGTTGAAGTTGTATATTACTACATTTAAAATAAAATAGGCTTGCATTTCCAACAATTATTTGCATAACAATGTCCGTAAACAATAACGTAGCTGATCTCAAGTTAATATATATATATATATATATATATATATATATATATATATATATATATATACGTCGAAAACTTCTCACATAAGGTTCTGCTAATATAAACTTAAGTTTAAAGAAAATAATAGTTTGTTCTACTTGCATGACAAAATATACTTGTTATGTAAATGGAAAGTATACATGAATTGCAGATCCAGTAAATATTGCTCATGACATTAAAAACTTATATTAGTAGTCAAAGTCACCGAGTCCAGTTTATCTATGATATTGGTTACTCAATAAATGGTCATTAAAATCATCATCAGATATAAAATGTAAATAAATACCAAGTACAGTATGAAATTTATCAATTATATGTGTCCCAACCGGTCATTTTGTGTGACACAACACGAGATGAAAATGTGGAGACCAATATCAAATGTGTTCACGTTGGCAGTGTGGACTTACTTTATGGAACTGATATTAAAGACTGAACTGATTCTCAGATAAGCTCAAGCGGAGTAAGAAAACTAGGTATCACCCAATGTATGGAAGGTTCCATTGCGCAATCCACAAACCTAAATCTCTGGAAATCGATGTCATTGAAAACAATATTTTCGAACTTAGTAGGTTTTTTTTTTTTTTTTTTACAGTTAAACAGTTTCCTTGTATACAGAATTCCACTGCCTTTAAGAGGAGGAAAATATTCTCAACTGTACATAATTATGCATAAATTCGAGCAAGCCATATTTATCCAGTATTTTATACATATCTGAATAAATCCAGTCTGTTTTAATGTTTTTCAAATAAAAGTAAAAAATCTCTGAAGGAAATTTTTCTTTGCTCTTAACCTTTCACGAAAAGGGCAACATTTGTCGAAGAAGCACGCTTTTATTTTGTGCCACTTTACCAAATAATACAAGCTTTGCACTATTGCCGATCGTGTTCGACGTGGAACATTTTGCATATATTTGGCATAGTAATGTTGGAAAAATCAAGATTACTAATATCTGTTGAGGTCAAAGTAGACCTAATTTCAAGCCTCAAAAGGACCGAAGGCAGGATGATTTTCCAGTATAAGTTGCAGCAAAGGATTTGCTCTCTCCCTACCAACATCAAAAGTGTATGTAATGACTCGCCTCCCTTAAAGCAAGATTTTTCAATTTATTTGCGGCACTTTTAATTACTAAAGTTATTGGTATACTTAAATGTTTTGCATAATTTGAGATATGAAGTTTGCTTTTGCCTACTGCCCAGGTATTATAAAATTATTTCTTTTGTTGTTTTGGTAAACAAAATCACAACACTGCTCGCAGGTACTTTATAACTGAATTTATACTTTAAGGCACGCCAGTTTGATAAATGAAGCATACTTCACAACACTGATCGCACGTATATTATAACTGAACTGATACTTTAAGGCACGCCAGTTTGATAAACGAAGAATACTTCTAAGATACTTCTGACTTGTTGCTACAATTTATATGTTCATCATACATAATAAATAATTTGTTGCGTAATCAAATATAATGCATTTTTTTCAATTTTAATTCTAGATCTATCTGTCTCTTTTTTCTTTCTCAAATTCACTTTCATAATTCTTATTTATATATTGTCATATTATTTTTATATTATTATTATTATTATTCGACATACAGGCAGGCAGTACCTTTAATTTCATATGCAGTTAGGATTATATCTGGTTGAAGAATATATCTTATGTATTTTTTTAATGTGCAAAAATGATGGTCGCAACATGGACATCAGCTAGTACTACAAGTTCATATTCCTGTAGAATAGGAGAGCTTTCATCATTGTGTATGTTGAACAAATTAGCATGTTGAATTATTTACAAACATAAATACATGCATGCATACATATATACGTTCATGCATGCATCCAACCATACATACATGCTGGGACATATTCAAGTAAGTATACAAAATTACTGATTAGCATGTATACCTAGGTACATACATACGTAGGTATGTACGTTCGCACTTGCCTACATACACACATTCATACATTCTCGAGGATAATTTCATATATCGTCACATTATTTTTTTATATTTTATCTTTACAAAAATTCAAGACATAAAAGATCTTCTCACTTTTAGGATGTTGACCGGTAACAACTTTTTTTTACCCCACAAAGGAAGTTTACACAGTGATGACATTATTTCGTCATACGTATCATTTCATTAAGATAATTTGAGACAATATTCTAACGTGATAAACAAAAGTGTTCAATGTGAAGAACGTAAATTACACCTTAACAATAAAACTGTCTCAAAAAGATAGCAACATTTGGAACCGAAAGATAAAACTCTTAAGAATGTTCAGCTTGAAATGACAAAAGCATCAGTTCAGACAGAATGCATACAAAACGTATGATTTGCAGCCTGAAACGACACACCGTCACACAAGAATTGATTCAAATAGAAAACGTGAAATGACACACCGTCACACAAGCATCGATTCAAACAGAAAGCATGAAATGACACACCGTCACACAAGCATTGATGTAAACAGAAAGCATGAAATGACACACCGTCACACAAGCATCGATTCAAACAGAAAGCATGAATGACACACCGTCACACAAGCATCGATTTGAATAGAAAGCATGACATGACAGACCGTCACACAAACATCGATTCAAACAGAAAGCATGAAATGACACACCGTCACACAAGCATCGATTTGAATAGAAAGCATGACATGACAGACCGTCACACAAACATCGATTTAAACAGAAAGCATGAAACGACACACCGTCACACAAGCATCGATTCAAACAGAAAGCATGAAATGACAGACCGTCACACAAGCATTGATTCAAACAGAAAGCATAAAAAATCAGGAATACTGAGCTTGAATTGAAACACCATCACGCAAGCATCAGTACAAACAGAACGCTTGTAAAGTTATAAATTTTCAGCTGACACAATGTCACGCAAGCATCAATTGAAACAGAAAGCTTAAAAATACCTGATAGTTCTCATCAAGAAATGACAGCGTCAGGCAAGCATAAATTCATATAGAAAGCATAAAACATAAGAATTTTGAGCTTGAAATGACACACCGTCACACATCAGTTAAACCAGAAAGCATACAAATTCTACGAATATTCAGCTTGAAATGACACACCCTCAGACAAGCATCCGTTAGAACAGTATATTTTCAGCTTAAAATGACACACCGTCACAAGCATCAGTTAAAACAGTATATTTTCAACTTGAAATGACACACCGTCACAAGCATCAGTTAAAACAGTATATTTTTATCTTGAATGACACACCGTCACAAGCATCAGTTAAAATAATATATTTTCAACTTGAAATGACACACCGTCAGACAAGCATCAGTTAAAACAGTATATTTTCAACTTGAAATGAAACACCGTCAGACAAGCATCAGTTAAAACAGTATATTTTCAGATTGAAACGAAACACCGTCAGACAAGCATCAGTTAAAACAGTATATTTTCAACTTGAAATGAAACACCGTCAGACAAGCATCAGTTAAAACAGTATATTTTCAGCTTGAAACGAAACACCGTCAGACAAGCATCAGTTAAAACAGTATATTTTCAGCTTGAAATGACACACCGTCAGACAAGCATCAGTTAAAATAGTATTTTGTTAGCTTAAAATGTCACACCGTCACAAGCATCTGTTAAAACAGTATATTTTCAGCTTGAAATGACACACCGGTACGCAAGCATAAATCCCCCAAAAAAGCATAACCATCTTAAGAATTTTCCGCTTCAGATGATACACAATCACGATGTCTATAAACGTTCTCTTACATGTTTTTATTGCTAATATGTAAAAGTATCTCAGCGGAAGTTTTCACACAGCAAATTTTTAATTTGGTTCCGAGCTATTTGAACCAACCATCTCTCTTGATAAGAAAGTCCAAACACAAAGCTTGGAGAATCAATCAGAAAGAGCACATTCTATGCATTATATAAACAAAGTTTGGTGCCCTATTAGATGAAGCTAGCTTGGTATATTAGATATTACTAATTGGAAAAAAAAAAGAATACCCATAATGGTGCAACAGAGCAAAATAATATGTGAAGCTTAACCCATACTCAAACTTATACAAGGGGGCCCCGGGAGTCCGAGTGGTCAAAGTCGCTCGCCTTTACAGATCCCTCACATCTCACCTCTATCAGCGTGGGTCAAATCTGGGCTTAATCAACGTGGGTATGTGAGAAAGTTTGCCAGTGGCTTCCTGCGGGTCGGTGGTTTCTTCCTCCACCAAATGAGACTAGCTACATGTATAGCCTATCATGTGCTGAAAAATGGTGTTAAACCCCACAAAACAAAGAAAACAAAAATTGAACTTATACAAGTAATACCAACACATCAGGTTATTTAGTAGGACTGTGTTTAGCCCAGCATCTCGATCCATGCAAAGTTTTAACAATTATAGATTTTTTAAAGGTATAAGACAATATTCACCATAACAAGTAATATTGATATAGATTCTACTTATATGTAAACATCTCTTGTGTAACTTTTTTTTAACATGCTTGTATAGTCACAACCTGTATTAGTAAAGAAAGTGCTATATACAGACCATTTAGTATCAAAGTTACATAGCAAGAGCATTTTTTAGTCAAAAAGTATAATTTAGATTTGTTTCCAAAAATGCTGAAGACTCGGTATTTAGTTAAATTCGCATTTGGCACATAAATCTAAAACTGCTTTCTTTGCCTTTGGATTATGTATTGTTGTATAATTATAGGTTTCGATGTTAGGAAGAAATACTAGATAAAAATCACCACCAATAATTACATAATTATTGGTAATTCCAATTATATCTTTATTTAGTTCTGTATAGAAGTCAGGTCTATCTCTATTAGGTCCATATATATTCACACGTGTAAGTCTCTGACTTTGAATTGATATACCAAGAATAATTGTATTTCCTGTTACAATTCTTTTTACTCTATATACGGTAAACTTAATATTGTTATTTGCGAGTATTGCTACTCCTCTTGAGTTTAAAGATAGTGAGTTAAAAAACATTCTTACCCATAGATTGACCATATATAAGTCTCTCATTTTTTAGTGACATGGATGTCATGCAATAAATATATTGCACATTTGTTACTTTTCAAGTACCTAAATACATCTTCTTTTATTAAGATCCCCCCCCCCAATCCATGGCAATTCATAGAAAGTATGTTAATGTCACTATCCATTTACAAGTACCTTGTATTACCTAGATACTTGTAAAGTAGAGAGTTCATCAACATGGTCTGCTATCTTAAATATAGTCAAAGTATGCGTTCAAAATACATATGAGACTATGCTTTTGTTGGTGTTAAATATTCAAAAACAGTTAATGCATATTTGGTAGAACTCTCAAATAGAAACTTGAGGTGAAAGTATATCAAATAGGTACAAAGAATGTGAAAAAAAATATAGCAAAGTAACCATATGTGAGTGCAAAGACAAATATCAACACAAAGAAAAATTATATTAAAGCAAATCCGCTATACTATTGGTCAGAGGAATAAACCGCTGTTGTAAAAGGTTAAGAAAGGAGATGATTCCATTTACACACACACACACACACACACACACACACACACACACACACACACACACACACACACACTGTAATGAGAAATTTATAAATGTCTCTAACAATCTTACGTACTTGAGCTCTAGTACACACACACACAGACAGACAGACACACACACAGACAGACACATATTATATATGTATTAAATCTGTTGGGATGTGAATCATGAATCATATGGTACACTACAACAGTATAAAGGAAGGGACACACATTTTATCAGACTGTTTTAAATTCTCAAAAAAGATGTGTTTGTACACAGTTTATGTATTATAGTATATGTCATCGTCCATAACCGTGACTATTATATAAATCTCGTAAACGAGTCGAAAGTTGGATTGAATTAAATTAAAAGTAACTAGGAAAAAAATGCATACTCGTTGTTACGACTCTATGGTCTAAGAAAAATGTAACAGAAAGAAAGTGAAACCAATAAATCAAGTAAAAATCAACAAGGAATTTATTACTAGATAATTAAAATGAAAAAATCAAAAAAGTCACTTACAGTAATGTGTTTTGAAATCCTAATAATCCAATAAGAATGATTGTTCTAATCACAAGTCCTAAATATAGAATGTTCCAAATTCACGGCTGTGTCCTTGAATGTTATTATGTGCCAATGGTCTCCAAAGTCCTGATGTACTAGTAATCTTGATGTGCTGATGTCAAAATGAAGTATTCCAAAATCTCTGAATAAGTTCACATAAATTCCAAAATCATCAATTAAAAATCCAAAATCCAAAAGTTTGTGAGCACTGTTATAATCCAATGAATATTTAAAATAATTCCTCTCTTAGAATTTGGAATGAATTTTCACAACTGTAATAGCTCTTTACAAGACTGATGGTAATGTCAAAACTGAATAAATGTCCACCAAACATGGTATATATAAAGATTGGTCACATGACAGAATGTTCTAGAACATGAGTCATCTTAATGGAATTTTTACTTGTAAACAAAAATCAACCTTGACCTTCAAATTGAGAAAACATATTGATCAAAACAACCTAATTCAAGGACACTAGTTAAACATGTTTTTCCTGATAACATTAAGATTTAAGCAAATATTAATGTGAAGAAACATTTATAATTTCCTAAAATATTTATAATATTATATAAACATCATACATAACACCTCCCCTCATAAAGAAAAAGAAAGATTTATATAATAAAGCTTTCTTTTGAATATACATCTAATACTATAATAACCAAAATTACATAAGAACATGTTTTATGATACTGGACTTAATTACATCAAGCAATATTACATTTCTAGGCACGTGAGAGTGCATCTGCAATCACATTGTCTTTTCCCCTGATGTGTTTGATGTCAATGTTATATTCTTGCAATATCAAACTCCATCTCAACAATCTCCGATTTTTATCTTTCATTTTGTTGATGAAAGTAAGGGGATTGTGATCACTGTACACAATAATTGGAGAAAGAGCTGAGGTGACATACACTTCAAAATGCTGTAAAGCCAATATCAAAGCCAAACATTCCTTCTCAATTGTGGAATAATTGTTCTGGTGCTTGTTTAGTTTTTTAGAAAAATAACACACAGGGTGATCCACACCACTTTTGTCTTCCTGAATCAATACTCCACCAACCCCTACATCACTTGCATCAACAGATAATTTAAATGATTGGCTGAAATTTGGTGCAGAAAGAACTGGTGCATTCTTAAGCATGGCCTTTAACTTGTCAAAAGATTCCTGACACTTGTCAGACCAATGAAATTTGGTTTTCTTACTCAATAAACTTGTCAAAGGTTCAGCAATTTTGGAAAAATTGGAACAATTTTTCCGATAATATCCAGCCATACCTAGAAATCGCATCAGTTGCTTTTTACAAATTGGAACTTGAAATTCAGAGATAGCTTTGACCTTAGCTTCTATAGGTTTAACTTGACCTTGTCCCACAATATGTCCTAAAAATGTGACACAAGCATGGCAAAACTCACTTTTGCTCAAATTAATTGTCAGATTCGCATTACTGAGTCGATCAAAGAATTTTCGAATGGTTTCCAAATGATCTTCCCAGGTGTTGTTGTAGATAATGACGTCATCGATATAAGCGTCACAATTATCAAGACCAAATGTTATCATGTTCATCAGACGTTGAAACGTTGCAGGCGAATTTTTCATTCCAAACGGCATGACCTTATATTGATAAAGTCCATCTGGAGTTACAAATGCTGAAATTTCTTTTGCCCTTTCCGTCAGTGGAATTTGCCAGAATCCTTTTAAAAGGTCAAACTTGGTGACATATTCCGCATTTCCAATTTTATCAATGCAATCGTCCATTCTTGGGATTGGAAATGAATCAGTTTTGGTGACACTGTTGACTTTTCTATAGTCAGTACACATACGGAATGTATTATCTGGCTTGGGAACAAGAATACATGGTGAACTCCAGTTATTTTTACTTGGTTCTATGAAATCATTCTCCAGTAGATATTGAATTTCTTTCTTCAGATAGTTCTGTTTGAGAGGATTCATCCTATAAGGATGCTGTTTCACAGGCGCAGAATCTACAATGTCAACGTCATGATAAATTTTACTTGTTCGTGTTGGAACATCAGGAAACAAGTGCTCATAGTCATGTAATAGCTGTTTTAGTTCATTTCTTTCCTGTTGTTGTAGATGTGAAAGTTTCTGGTCTAGGTTGTTCAATATTTCTGAATTCCGAAGATTGGTTATACCAGAGTCACTATAGTCTGATTGTACTCCATCGTTGATATCTTCACTGTGTGGGACAGGTACAACTAAATTAACTAAATAATTAGCTGAGCTATCTCTGTCAATATATTCCTTTAACATATTTATATGACAAAGTTGTTTTTGTTTCCGTCTCCCAGGAGTGTTAATGATATAATTTAAGTCATTTACTTTCTTTGTAACGGTATAAGGACCATAAAATTTAGCCTGAAGAGGATTTTGAGGTATGGGAAAGAGAGCCAGAACTTTGTCACCAGGTTTAAAACTCCTTTCCTGTGAATTTCTGTCATACCTTAATTTCATTTTTGACTGGGTAGTGTGAAGATTAGTTCTTGCTACTTCACAGGCCTTTGACAACTTGTATTTGAAATCAGAGACATAATCAAGAAGATTAATCTTTGAATCTTCATTTGAAAGAAGTTTCTCTTTCAATAATTTCAATGGTCCACGGACAGTATGACCGAAAACTAGTTCAAAGGGACTAAAACCCAACGACTCTTGAACTGATTCCCTAACAGCAAACAACAACAAATGAACACCCTCATCCCAATCCTTTTCTGTATCAAAGCAATATGATCGAATCATATTCTTCAAAGTTTGATGAAATCTTTCCAAAGCACCTTGACTTTCAGGGTGATAGGTAGAAGATTTAAACTGTTGGATGCCTAATTCATGCATAACTTGTTGGAAAATTCCAGACATAAAATTTGACCCTTGATCCGACTGGACAGATTTGGGAAGGCCAACAAGTGTAAAAAACTTCACCAAAGCTTTCACAATAGTTTTAGTTTTTATATGTCTCAGAGGAATTGCTTCTGGAAATCTTGTAGATGCACACATGATGGTCAACAAGTATTGGTTGCCAAACTTGGTTTTAGGTAAAGGACCAACACAGTCTACTATTATTCTACTAAATGGTTCATCAAATGCAGGAATAGGTTGCAGATGAGCCTTAGGTATCTTCTGATTGGGTTTTCCTACCATTTGACAAGTGTGACAAGATCTGCAGTATTTAGAAACATCACTTTTGAGTTTCGGCCAATAAAAATGATTCAAGATCTTGTGATAAGTCTTACGGACTCCTAAATGACCAGCCAAAGGAGTTTCATGGACTAAATTAAGAATTTCCTGTCGATATGACTTAGGAACAACAATTTGATAGCTCACTGACCACTCGTCACCAGCGGGTACATCAGATGGTCTCCATTTTCTCATAAGGACCCCATTTTTCACAAAGTAACACACTGGAACTTGTGTGGCTTCAGTTTCACTAATAGCCCTCTGAAACAAACAAGATATCTCGGGATCTTGCTCCTGTTCAACGACAAGGGATTGTCGTTTGTCATCCTGATTAGAACAAAGAGAATGAGTTGCCAAAAGAGGATCACTGTGATCAATACCGTTTGATTGATCAATACCTGAGGAAAAAGTGACCTCATCAAAAGACTGACCAATACATGTGTCAGCTAAAGGAATAATATCCTGATCAACATCACTCTCAAGAGCTCTTTTTTCCATAGCTCTAGTAACTGCACAAGCAGGGTACAAATCAGGGATTTCAGTTTCGACAGGATCAACTTTCTGATCCAAACAAGGCTTGTCAGTTACAAGTGGATTAACCACAACCTTATCTCCAGCTAGGTCATTGCCTGGTAATAAATGAACACCTTCTATGGGTAAAGAAGTCACTGCCCCAACAGTCACTGGTCCAGAAACTAAGTCTGATGCCAAATTTACACAATGGAGAGGAACATTTACAAAGCCGCACTCTACTCCCTGAACAAGAACACTTTCACTTGAAGAAGACTCCTCAGACAAAGGCAAAGTACCTGATAATAAAAGACTCTGAGAAGCTCCAGTGTCCCTTAATATTTTAATTGGGATAGGTTTGGCAGAATCACCAATAAGTGATATAGAACCTTCTGACATGAATGGTTCATAAGCCTCCAAAATAGAATAAGACTGGGATTTGTTTGACCCAACAAATGTATTGTTTTCAATACAAGACCGTGACCTTGACCTCGTAGAAATAAGAGCATTTGGAAAAGCTCTGTCTTTACTCTGTTGCTTATTTTTCAACTTGAAGCAATCAGAAATAACGTGCCCTTTCGTTTTACAATAAGTGCACGTAGGAAGAGATAAGGATTTCTGATCAGTCTTATCAGATGTTTGATTCCTAACAGTTGTGCTGTTGTGAAATTTGGAAGTACTCGAATGAGATTGAAATGGTTTTTTACCAGAAAACTGCTGAGAGGACGACTCATTGCCAAATGAAATTTTGTGAGTCAAGGAATAATCATCAGCCATACGAGCAGCATTTTCCAAAGTTTCCACATTCTGCTCGTCAAGATAGGTTTTAACATCACTATGGATGCACCTCTTGAACTCTTCAATTAATACGAGCTGTCTGAGGTTATCATAAGCTTGATCAACTTTCTTGGCTGAGCACCACCTATCAAATAGTTGTTCTTTATCCCTTGCAAATTCGACATGAGTTTGTCCAGTTTCTTTTCTACAATTCCTAAACCTTTGTCGATATGCCTCTGGTACCAACTCATAAGCTTTCAAGATGTACTCCTTTGCCAATAAGTACACTTTGTAACAACAAAGTCCAATGCTCTCTGGGCCATTTCAAGTTTTCAGCTATTTTCTCGAAATGAAGAAAGTATTTATCTACTTCTTTTTCCTGAAAAGGGGGTACTAACCTAATATATCTAGTAACATCAAAACCTGGACTTGTGTTTAAAGCAGTGGAGTGTGCTCTGTTTGCCAGTTCTAATTCTCTTAACTTAAATTGCATTTCCCTTTCTTCTCTTTGAATCTGCATTTGTATCTGCCTCTCTTCTTTCTCTCTCTCCATCTGTATCCGCCTATCTTCTTTCTCTCTCTCCATCTGTATCTGCCTCTCTTCTTTCTCTCTCTCCATCTGCCTCTCTTCTTTTTCTCTCTCCATCTGTCTCTCTTCTTTTTCTCTCTCTCTCTGAATTTGAAGCTTTGCCAATTCTAAATCCATCTGGTTCTTTAACTCTAATTCCCTTAATTTCCTGTCAGAACCAGATACAGGCTTTCTCTTCAAACTTAAAGCACTATTTTCAAAAATTCCCTTTCCTACTAAATACTGAATTAAAATAATCTTTATCTCCTGTTTTGTCAATGATACTTTTGCCTCAGATAGACTGTATTTTCTGGCAAGCTCGAGGAACTCATCCTTTCTCATGCATTCTAACCCCTCCTGGGTAGGTTTTGAAATGAAATTCTGAACATTAGATGCCATTGTAAATGCTTGTTGGTTTCACACAAAAAAATTTCTCTATTTAAAAATCTTTGCCAAAGAAAAAAAAAATTCAGAGACAAAATCAATATGAATTTCAAAAATAACTTTAATATCTCTAATATGCTTTAAAGAAATTCAGATCCCGGACGACGAGCCCCCAATTTCTGTTACGACTCCATGGTCTAAGAAAAATGTAACAGAAAGAAAGTGAAACCAACAAATCAAGTAAAAATCAACAAGGAATTTATTACTAGATAATTAAAATGAAAAAATCAAAAAAGTCACTTACAGTAATGTGTTTTGAAATCCTAATAATCCAATAAGAATGATTGTTCTAATCACAAGTCCTAAATATAGAATGTTCCAAATTCACGGCTGTGTCCTTGAATGTTATTATGTGCCAATGGTCTCCAAAGTCCTGATGTACTAGTAATCTTGATGTGCTGATGTCAAAATGAAGTATTCCAAAATCTCTGAATAAGTTCACATAAATTCCAAAATCATCAATTAAAAATCCAAAATCCAAAAGTTTGTGAGCACTGTTATAATCCAATGAATATTTAAAATAATTCCTCTCTTAGAATTTGGAATGAATTTTCACAACTGTAATAGCTCTTTACAAGACTGATGGTAATGTCAAAACTGAATAAATGTCCACCAAACATGGTATATATAAAGATTGGTCACATGACAGAATGTTCTAGAACATGAGTCATCTTAATGGAATTTTTACTTGTAAACAAAAATCAACCTTGACCTTCAAATTGAGAAAACATATTGATCAAAACAACCTAATTCAAGGACACTAGTTAAACATGTTTTTCCTGATAACATTAAGATTTAAGCAAATATTAAAGTGAAGAAACATTTATAATT
Organism: Margaritifera margaritifera; assembly: GCA_029931535.1. Taxonomy (NCBI): domain Eukaryota; kingdom Metazoa; phylum Mollusca; class Bivalvia; order Unionida; family Margaritiferidae; genus Margaritifera; species Margaritifera margaritifera. The sequence goes on along the minus strand of JAQPZY010001595.1, from coordinate 4,568,300 downwards.
TCCTAAAATATTTATAATATTATATAAACATCATGCATAACATCGTAATATATACTGGCATATATAAACCGCAATGCTTACATTAAATTTCTCCCTATATCTAATTTAACATCGCATTTTCTTTGAAATAACATAAACAAGGATCATTTGATTTATTCTCCACCACTGGACACGACTGAAACACGAAAAATACTGTATTCTGACTTGAGGTAGAGAACTCTTGTGTGCTATATTCCGTAAACTGTTCAGCTTAGGTATACTACAAAACCCGTTGTAGTCATTAGCACAGGTCTAAAAAAAAGTTATTTCCCTTGTACCATATCAATCCAAGTTTGTAAAAGTCGGTATTTGTACTTTCCCCTTCTAACAACACGGCGTACAAAGTGCACCATATAGTAGATCTGAAAACGGAAGCATTTTATACTAAAATATCTATCCCGAACAGAATTTAATCTGACATTTTCGATACGTGTTTATTTGAATTTTTTTTAGAGACGTACAGAAAAAAATGCCATGAACAAAAAGAATAAATTATTCTTTTTATTTCAGTCATTGAGGAAATGATATATGCATCAAAACATTGCTTATCGTATATTCGGACTAATTTTATTTCTAACCTTATGTATCAATATATGTTGAATCCAAACGTAAAAAAATGACTATCAGCAAAGTAGTCTCATATATATACATATATATATATATATATATATATATATATATATATATATATATATATATATATATATATGTATGTGCTATGCTATCTTGTTTTTTTAAAAACATCAAGTAAATCCATGGACGACCTGATCAGATCTTGTTTCATAACTATACGGTACCTTTAAAGCCCTTCCTTTTCCTGAGAACTTCGAACTTTATAATACTTGATGAGAATCGACAAATGATGGGCCTGTTGCTTCTTCTGAAAATCTTCTCAATCGATGAGCAATGGAGATATCACCTGGCGACATCTTCATCTTCAGCTTGTTTGCTTAGCAAAGTGACTACTTTCGCAACGCATTGTTCAACTGTCTCCTTCTTATCTTTATCGTCAGTTCCGTACATGTTGGTATGTTCTATTTGTGTGTACTGTTCAAGATCATCTAAACATTTCTTCAACATTTTATTATTCGTATGTAAGCGCCTGATGGAATCTATATGCTTCTCGTTTTCTGAATGTAGTTTTTAAACTTTATGTTGCAATTTACCCTCTTTGTATTCCTTTGTTTGCATTTTATAAATAGATGCTGCAAGTGCATCTAATTCCTCCGTAATAGTGTTCTTCCTTCTCCTCACCATCGCCTCTTGAGGTAGAAACGTACTCTTCCTGTCAGATTTTTTCTAGACCCACTTCTACTCTGACCTGGCGTTCTGTAATTTTACTTTGCATTTTTTTGTTTTTGTGTTGTTCAAATATTTTGATATATTTATTTCAGCGTAGACTGAAGGTTACTGGTTGTTCCCCACAAAATGTCACAAATAAGTTATTTCGCTAACGCGATATGTTGACACATTAACTTAATATTAGATAACTACAACTATTATATATTTATAACCTTAGTTCATTGTTGACCTCTTATCGTCAAAAAACACAAGTGCACCTCCATATTTGCATGATCAGGGCGCCAAGGCTATTGTGTGCTCATCATGCCTACAAAATCGCCTTTCTGTTCACAAAAACGAAGAGATAAACAGAGAAGGTTGATAAAAATTATGGAAACACAATACCTGTAAAGTTGTTAGATTTGAACTTTGTCTACATATCCAGATTCTGAAGTCCCCTCCTACTAAAACTGCAAATTCACCTGCACGGTCTGACCTCGAACTCATAATGTTTTACTTCCGAGACACTGTTGGTTATCATGAGGAGGTTAACTGTTAACAAGAGAGAGAGAGAGAGAGAGAGAGAGAGAGAGAGAGAGAGAGAGAGAGAGAGAGAGAGAGAGAGAGAGAGAGAGAGAGTCTTTCTTCACCTTGTCAGTTTGTTTCATGTTATCAGCAAACAATATTTATTTAGGAAAACCTTTCAGATTACACAAAATACTTGAATTTTTCTTAAATAAAAATTGCGATTTTAACTTACCTGTCAGACAACCGTATATTCTCGCGTCATAGCCATGCATCTACGTATCCAGATGAACTAGAGAAATGTGTCAAAGGTGTTGTCACTATAAGTCTGTTTGGATAGCTTGGCAAGTAAAACATCCGGCTTTAAAAAAGACGTGAATAGTTTGGCACATCCTGTAACTCAAATATTTACCAGTCCACTTAAAATTTGGGCATTGAGGTTTAGATACTACATACATTATTTAGCCCTAATGTATAGTGTAGTGATAGAAACAATTTTCAACAAAATACATGTCATGCGCGCAACAAGTAGTCTTCTAATAAGCTGTATTTGATATAATAAAATAAACCAACATTTGTACCATATTCATGTTGACATAAACTAGTCTGTGGTTGTATAGGTGGACCATAAAAGTGCTGTCGATCTACTGAAGTAGTTTTATTATTTTTATCTTAATGAAATATCTTTGCTGCTGTCGGAATAATAAACTTTGTAAAGTAGATTGAATCAATTAACCGCAAAACAAACTGTGCTTGGTTTTATAACGCTCACAGATCATGATGTACCCTTTTTCATAGAAGAAAAGGTTGTATTATAGGTTCATATCTATCCATACGTGCTTACAAGGATTTAGGATTCAAAATTATTTTATTTCACTCAAAGCAACCATGTGCCACATGAGGTAAACATTATATGTAAGGATGAATAGTATAGTACATATGCAAAGCAAACTACATCAACAATATTCGGATTAGCAAAACAAAGATCAAACCCATTTGTAACTACCTCGGCTATTTCTGCGAGACAACATTATGCCTCGGATGTATGTCGGCGCAGTAATTTACAGAAAAAACCATACATTTTGTTCGCCGGAAATTTCTCCGCAAACAAATAAACCCAAACTATTCGGATCACCTCAGCTATTTATAGTATTAGAATGACTGTAGAATTAACCGAGGGGTTACGAATAAAAAATATAGTTCGATCATTTGTAACTTCTCTGTCAATCCTTGTTTCATAACTAGCCGAAGTAGTCCGAATGGCATCTATCGACATACATTCACAACAAACCGCACTGAGTATTTGTGTCATAAATAAAAAGTATGCCCTTACGCTACATGGTACCATATGATACATGGTAGGTACACCATACCTTCCGATAACAATCTTCTTCCGATATAGGCGTTTTAGTGGGGGAAAAAATAAAATTAATATAGCTAAAAAATGAAGTGGATGAAAGTTTTGGTCAGGATAACATCGTATTGAATATTATTGTATGATAATCTATAGGATTGACCAAAAAATATGCTCATTAAAATGAATGCAAAGGCATGACATCAAAGTCCGACTTCACTGATACAAATCTTACGCACCAAAGTCTGGGTGGTGATAAAATAAGAATTTGAAGATAGATAATTTATTAATAATGGTTCATTTCTTCAATATCTCCGTTTACGAAACATTAGTAAGGTCATTGCTTAATACATGGACCTGTAAGGTAGCTTTGGCTGTATATTGCAGCCACTGATTTAATGATCTTGTCATGTCGTTTTTGTGTAACAGCTCGAAGAAAGGTCAGGGAAAATATTGGAGAACTGAGAAAATAATCATTCTTTTTTGCACTGAGGGAGACTGATACATGTTTCCTTGATTACTGAGAATACTTCCCGGAATTAATTGATATCATTACTTTTCAGATCTATCTGAAAATGTCAAACGAAAGTCGTAAAAACATTCATGTAGAAACAGGTCATAGCTAAAATATTTGCACATGGTTGGACACATAGGTACAAACACAATGAAACTAATGTTCGAAGGTCTTTTCAATGACTGTTTTAGATCCAACGCATGCACTCCAAAAGTGACATTTGTTTAATGCGGCTGTGCGGTGTTCCAATACTAATAAAAGCAAGAACTGTTATTCAAACTAGATTTGTGTTTGTAAAACACATATGCCCTCACTGCATAGCTGCAAACCCAAAAGAATGAGTACAAAAACAAAAACAAAAAAAAATGGGTTTTTAATAAGTTTTCATCTTTCTACTGAATTCCGCCACAGCCTTTGTATATTGCATTGTTTTGAAGTATATGTGATGGTGTTTTGTTGAATAAAACAATGCATGCCTTCTAAAGTGGATTTTGCCTAATCAAAAATATTGAAAAATTCATATAATAGCCTGAAAATCTAATCAAGTCATATATATATATATATATATATATATATATATATATATATATATATATATATATATACAAATAAGCCTATGAAATTTGTCTCCCTCAAGTGGTCTTTGCTTTTAAACGCGCTAAACATGGTTTCGTCAGAAAAGTTAAAAATATATTTAAAAAATAAAAATGGTATAAAGCTTAAAAATCTAATCAGGTCATCTACATATAAATAGAAATAAGCTTACCCAATTTAATTTGTCTACCTCAAGGGGCTTTGCTTAATCGTGCTAACAAAACATTTCTCAAAAGTTCACAAATGTCTAAATAAAAGGTGTGAGAAAATGCTGTCATGGTCTGAGAATCTACTCAGATCATCTACATATGGCTAAAAATATGCCAGCAAAGTTTCATTTGTTGATGTTGAGTGGTCGTTGCGCAATCGTGCTAACAATCGTCTCGGGACGGACGGACGGACATGACCAGACCAAGATATCTCCCGTTACAAGTAGTGAGGGTTTACAAACTAATTTGTCCCAAGTCATTCACATAATAACAGTTTATTCAGCTATCAAATAGAACATAAACTTAATAAAAAGGTCATATAAAAATGAAAGAAATATTTAGGAGACTTTTAAAAAAAAAACAAAAAAAACAAACAAACAAAAAAAACAGTAGTTGCACTCGATTGCCTGAATAATTTGTTTACCGATTAGATCGTATAAAAAACATATGTCCTGAACGTTTTGGGAACGTTAAATCTACTAGATATTTAGAAGTAAATGTTTTAATATATACTCTTGCACTATAAATTGGATTATATATTTATATATATATATATATATATATATATATATATATATATATATATATATATATATATATATATATATATATACAGCTGTTGGTGAACTTAGATTCGAGTTAATTACTGGGTCGCCATGCGAGTGTGTCTGCAGCGCACGAATGCCTACTATATGCAATAGACTATGTTCCATCTTTTTATGGGGATGATTAATTAGTCAGGAGGAATACAAATCATTCCAGTCGTACAGACTGGCATTTGTTCCATCAATAAACAACTTAATAAGAAAAAGACCTGTTTGCACATTTATCTATTGAGATTCATTTCGCTTTTCTCCTAAAACTACTGTCATGGATCTTATATAACTATACCACTTCAAAAACAACATGGAGATTTGAGCCTCTTGGAAGACAATAATGTTCAATGCCATGTCAAAAGGAGAACCCATTTTCCATTGGAAAGACTATAAATGTGGTAGGTATTGCATTATGCTGTTTTGAATGGGACATTATGCAACATTCTTGGGATTCATTAGATTTACCAACCAAGCTAAAGTAGAATTTTGCTTCATTCTCACAGATCTTAGCCGCTAGAAGAAAATCTTCACTGGAATAGGATATCTAATTTGCTACTCTTATGTAATTTGATTTGGCTTTGTTCCAACAATTGGCTTCTAAAGAAACATTATTTTACTATATTAAATTTAAACTTAAAGAATCATCTTATATAAAAGTCCGTTACATATAAAATTCATGAAACGAGTTAAAATTTTATATCCGCAGCGATATTTTGTGATTTATTAACCAACGTTCATTCAACGGAAACTGCGAAAAAAAGTATAACTTTATGATACATTCGGAATTTCGAATATACCGCTTTTATCTAATTTACTGTTATGGTGTTAACTGCGGTGTTAGGAGATGCTGTTAAACGTTTGTAGAATGGAACACATACTATAGGCTTACCAACCTAAATAACGCAATAATATATTACAGAGTGACATTTAAAAGGGAGGTTACTATTACTACTTTTGTTGAGTTATTGATCGTTGTAACTTGAATACTGTGATATTCATTATGCGAACTCTTTTTATAAGCTTTACGAAACAAAGTAAACAAAGTTACAAATGCAATTAGAGCTTTGATTCTGGCATTGTGTGAATAAATAATAAGGTGGATACTATTGATTAAACTAGACGTTCTCGGCTGAGGTTTTGTTTTTAGTAAGAGAGAGTTTATATAACTACAGTTCCATTTATAATTATGCTGACGAACATTAACTTAACCTCCCTTGTCTGAGTATTGATAACAAAAAAAACTGTACAAACTGTATATGTTGCAAAGATTTGTGCTGTTTAAAATGTTCTATGTGGAGACCAAGTCTTCATTCATTTTGCTCAAATCTAACAGAGTGAATAATGAATGTTTTTTTTTTTTTTTTTTTTTTTTTTTTTTTACCTTAACTTTACAAGATTCAAACTATAAACTATGTAAAGCTGTATCGTTCATTGTCGGGAACAAAATAATAAACTGAGGCCCAGTGTATGATATCTGTTCCTATTGAGAATAGTTTACAAACTGAGAGTGCTGGACAAATTAAAACATTAAAGTTTTTATACATTTATGGACCACTCATATTTTTCTAAACAAAAATACCCTGGACGACATACTAATTTGTTTTAATGTTATTGAGTGGGAGCGCAAAATAATTTTTCTTTTGTACAGCATAAATAATTGTACAAAGTTATGTTGTGTTGCAAAATCAGTAAACTAAACTAACGAACATCCGATACTGTCGTTATTGCTGCGTTATTTTATTGTAAAATAGCGCGATATCCAGTCTGCATTCTTGGATGTTCTATAGTATTACATCAAGCACATTATTAAAGGCCTTTTCACGATCGACAACAAGAATGTCATATTAAAAGGATTTTGACCAGACCAGATTTACACAACTAAATTGACGAGCACATTAAATTTATATTACTTTATGTTTATTTGTCAGCAAATTAGGATAGTATATTCTAATAACTGTATAGAAATCAAGTTTTGTATGTTTCAATTGGTGACCTACAATTGAAGCTAACTTTAAATAATTTAGAGCGGTATTTAACAAAGAAATCGTTGAGCACAACAAAATTTAAATTACAGTTCGTTTACCTGTCCAAAAAATAGATAGCATTTGCTGCTAACTGTATATAAATCAAGCTTTGTGTGTTTGAATCGGTGAGCTACATTTCCCTGGAGTTTCTATCTATTGCCAATTTATTAAAAAACAACTATTTGTATAATTATGCGGCTTTAATATCATAGTTGAGAAAGTTGTTAAGTGATTTATAAACTAAATACAATATAGAAACATAAAATGGCAATTGATAAAACATTGAACATTTCACAAAGTGTTGATGGAACTTATAGGGCTGGATAGTAACGTCACGATAGCAACATCTTTCTTGTTGGAAAATCGAACAAACTATAGAATCATATGCAATGGCATATATTTAATAGACACACCAGGTCTGTGTAGGACAGGGGAGAAACTTTGGTCAGATTGTTGCCTGGCAATTAAGTATTTTAATATTAGAACAGAGTGCATTAACTGCTACATCACCAACATCATCAGCCGGGACCATCTATCAATGGCTGTTCGCACCTTGTCACAGAACACGCTCCTGATGGCGGGGTGGTGGTGTTGACCAGTCACTGCCCGTTTGTGGTACGCAACCAGTTCTTGTCCTCGCTCTTCAACCATAACCAGATGGACGCCCCTTCAGTAGTCTTACCCAGTGTTTGAACCGCTACTTTGCAGTTTCTTCCTGTTATCACTAGAGCACCGAGCATCTTCCACACCAATTGAGCAGGAAACTCTCTACATCCCACATCTACTGGGAACAAGCAAGTACTCCATTCCCTGTTCTTTGATGTCTCTGAGGTCTGCATACTTGAACAACTTTCTTTCATGGGCGTCTTCACATCTCTCTTCCCAATGAAAACTCAATTCAATGGCCACCTACTTCTTTTTAGACTCTGACCAAATCATCACATTTGGATCAGAAGACGTCTGGACAATTTCCGACCCCCCCCCCCCAAAAAAAAAAAAAAAAAAAAAAACAACAACAAAAAAACAAAAAAAAACAAAAACAAACAACAACAAACAAACAAACAAACAGTTTCTTTCCAAGTTCCAAACTCATCTGCAAACTCTCTGAGTGATCAAGGATTCCTCTCCATTGCGGTGAAGTGTTACTGGTTTCTCCCTCTTTGACAAAGCTGATGAATCTTGCCCTAGTGATTGGTACTGGTATTTTCTTCTTACTCTCCCTCTCCAAGATGTCTGTTTGCTCTCTGAGGACCCTGTCATATCTCCATCTTTAGCGACCTTGTATTAGTGCTGTCTGGCATGCTGACAGGATGTGCTCTTGGCTACCACAGAGAGGACATACATGATATTTTTTATTAGACCCCATCTATGCAAGGTTGTTACATCAATCAGTTATATCTGAACGATACAAACATCTAAATACAATCCATCAGGGTTTTATTGTACCTCAAGTACATTCATCAATATTACAGACCAATCGTTTACAGAGGTACTGATTGCATTCGGGAGTGTTACAACCGTTTAGCTAGGATTGCAAAACCTGTCTACGATGAGTTAAAACGTGCTAATCCAACGCAATTGACAGAACACAATGAAATATATTTAAAATTAAGAAACATTTGCCACATATATGATACAAATATTTTTAGAAGCAACATTAGAGATCATGATCACATAACCGGTAAATACGGAGGTCCTGCGCATCACAAGTGCAACCTAAACTTCAAGTACGAAAAGTTCATCCCTTCTTCATATACAATGTTTCAGGCGACGATTCACGCCTATTTAGCAAGGAGTTGATAAACCAAGATCCTAAAGATCAAATCAAACATTATTCCAAACACAGACGAGCAAGGACTTCTTGGTTGAATCGATATCAAAACATGTAAAATAAATCATGTGAAAAGCACAATTAGATTTTGTTGCAAGATTCCGTTTTATTGACCAAGCTCTTTACAGCTATTAAAGAATTTAGACGACAACCAATTTACAGAGACCGAGACAATGATACATTTTCAAGACATGCAAACTAAATTCCTACACAAGGATAGTATAATTACGTCAATGGTTTTGATCCATTTGATGAAACAACGTTACAAGCTATAGAAAAGGTATGTTCGCAAATGTTCAACTCTAACATATCCGATGACGACTATCAATACGTTGCAGGTGTAATGTAACGTATTTAATCCTAAAACACTCTGAGATATGCAGGACTATTACGTGAAGAAAAGATACTTTAATGCTGTGTGATATTATTTTCCTGAATTTAGGAATGTATGTATGGCAAACTATAACAAAGACCCGACGCATTATATCAGCACATCTGGATTAGTTCATGATGCGAGTTGAAAGATATCGGGTGTTAAATTAGAATTCTTGACAGGCTTCGATATGTTTGATGATTGAACGTAGAATTTATAGCAACAACGAATATTATTCGAATGACGAAGGAAAAATAAAAATGTCGGAGATTTCGATGATACAAAACCAAAATCATGCATCATGTACCTTGATGCTACGAATCTTTAGAGTCTGTAGATAAACCAATACATGCCTGTAAATAAGTCCAGATGCAAACATTATAAACAAATTAGATGAATAGAAGAAAATCTGTTTAAAACATCTGATAATAGTGATAATGTCTGCATTTTAGAAGTAGATTTTTAGATTCCAAAACATCTCAATGACTGCACTCGTGTACTGGAAAAACTTACACCAGGCGAAAATAAGTTATCTCCCTTTCAAAGGAGAATGGTTTGATAATTATAAGTGTACAACACCGACTGTACAAAACCTTGTGTGTACATTAAGAAACAAAACAAGTATGATACATTACAGAAATGTATAGATATACGTGCAATTATGTTTAAATTGAAAAAATACACAGGGTTTTATTGTGTGTACAGCAACCGTGGCTTACGCCTAACATTGAGCTCAATACTAATTTGAGACAAAAGCTAATAATAATTTGGAGAAAGAGTTTTTAAAAAATTAGTCTACATCCGAAGCGGAGTCCAAGGCCTGTAATTGTTACATTTTCTCGCTTTAAAGATAAGGACACAGTTGTAAAGAAATACAAAGAAATGACTAAGACAGTCCGAAACAAGACACAGGAGGAAGAGAGAAAAGAAGAGACAACTGAAACTGACAATGAAGATCAAGAGGTGTCAGATCTAGCTGAACCGCATATTCGTGTTTCTGAAGACTTCCGGGATGATAAAGCAGCTTTCTTGAAATATGTCAGACTTGTTAAAAAATAAAATTTAATATGTGTTTAATGATGCACTGCAGGATATTATACGTATAAACCAAAAATATGGGTCTGGCCGAGGCCAATTTTCACATGTGGTACATAATGTACAGAAGAATACTGAAATTAAACTCTGTATCTGGAATATTTCAGGTTTGACAAGAAAATTATCTTGCGAACAGTCTAATGTGGATTGCATTGATTGATTATAGTTGTATGCGTGATTTTGATACTTGTGCACTGGTCGACACTTTGGATCTTGCTAAAATTGATATCAATGGTTTCACGAGTTACGTAAGTACCAAATACTAATAGCGTAACGGAAAACGTTATTTGGAGGTAATGCTGTGTATGTGAAAGAACATGTAAAGCTTAATTGCAATATTTATCAACTTGAGAGTAAATAAAAAAAATATTGTCTTTCTGAAATTTTCCCCTAATGTACAAACCCTTCGGCAAAACTTATTTTTTGGTGTAGTATACATGTTACCTGAACACTCGTCAATACATGCAGAAGAAGACTGGTTTACCATTATTGAAAACGAATCGGGACATTATAGAATTATGTATTCAAATCACACATTTATTATTGGTGGATATTTTAATGCTTAAACCTCTACAGAACCTGACTTGATTATATATGATAGTAATAATGTCATTGATAAGGATATAGCCTATGTCGAAGAAGTAGATCTAGGAGGAAGGCCTAACCTTGACAGAAAACTGTTAAATCTTTATGGTGAAAATTTACTGAAAGTCTGACAGCTATCTGGAATGATGATTGCAAATGGTAGATGTGAGGATGATAAAGGCATTGCAAACTTAACATGTATATAGTAAAACTCATCTACAACCATAGACTACTTACTTTTAGATCAATTATTATTTCCATGTATAACCGGACTGGATCCATTCACCAACCAATACTATTTTGTTTGGATTTAGTTGATTCCATTTCCCTCACAACTGAAAATAATGAAACATATTTCTCCAAGAGATAGATATAATTGGAATGAAGCACGCAAAAAATATATTTGTTCAAAACGTCAGTTCTTCACTTTCAGAAAATAATGTTAGATCATAATCAAATCGACACTACATTACATTCTTTTGTGGAGAGTATTTGTTAATCAGCACAGACGATGACAATACTGGTATAACGCAGATGGTAAATCAACACAGCACCGCCCACTTGATGCACTTGGAAATTTCAGAAACAATAATATGATAGTTAACTTGGCTTTATACAAGCACTATAGAAATATATACAAAAACATAAGTAGTAATAAACACAACCTATAAAAGACAAAAGTAAAGTCTTGAACAAGTACTGTTAGAGAAAGAGTCAAAACGTTTCTGGAGAGTTTTAAAATATTCAAAACCACGGTGATTGGAAAAGTAAGTCGCACCGGATGGTACCAGTACTTTTCAAACTTATTCAATATACATCATGAGGTGGATAGAAATTTCAGGTTAAACGAAACAACTAACATTCTCCTTGAAAGTCTGGAAGTTAAAATAACTGCAGAAGCAGTACAACACGTTATAAAAAGTTTAAAGTCGGGAAAATCTGATGGTATTTATGACCTTTCGAGTGATTCTTTCAATCAAGGGAACTGGAAAGATCACTGTACATATTTTAGTGTCTATTTTCAATATATCATTTGATCTCCAATATTTTCCCGAAGTGCTGGAAATAGCTGTTATCACACCCATTCATAAAAAAGACGGAATATAAATATGCCTGAAAAGTATAGAGGAATTAGGCTTTTACCAGCTCTAAGCAAAATATTTACTTTATTGTAAATGAAAAATTAGTTAAATGGGTCAATGAAATGATGTTTTAGGCGACGAACAAACTGGCTTTAGAAGTGGATACTCCACGTTGGATAATATATTTACTCTAAACACATTGATATGTAAATATTTGAGGAAACAAAGAGGTAGATTTTTTGTTATTTTTGTTGATTATGAAAATGCGTTTGACCGTATTGATCGGAGCTTACTGTACCCTAAATCAGTAAATGAAAATATTAGCAGTGAAATGATTACCACATTGAAAGCCATATATTAAAATGTCAAAGATTGTGTGAAAACGCAAAATGGCTTGGCGGAAAATGTAACTGTCCGGTTGGGGTAAAACAATGTTGTGTTTTATCACCCATTTTATTTTCATTGTCTTTAAATGACTTAAAGACACACACACTTTGCTGAAACTGCTATTCAACTTCAAAGAATTCTAAATAAATTAAAGAACACTGCATCATCTGGAAACTTAACATAAACCTGGAGAAGACTAAAAGTATAGTATTTCGAAATGGGGGATATATGAGAGGATATGAAAGCTCGCATTTTGAATGTAGCCTATTATAAATGTCTTGGTTGTGTATTCTCTTCTAAAAACTCGTGGTATATGTGTCAAAAAACTCTAGCAACATAAGCAGCAAAATAAAAGGCACTTTATAGTCTGAAGACTAGATTAAAATGTTTTGGTAAACTGTCTATAAAAGCTCTTTTCAAAATATTTGATACTAAAATGGCGCCAGTTTTGAATGATGCGTCAGAAGTTTGGGGTGTTTACAAAGTAAATGACATAGAAGCTGTACATACATCATGTTGTAAATATGTTATTTTCATTACGAAATACACACCAAATGTTTTTATCTACAATAAGTTAGGTAGGATGTCAGTGAAGGTAGTATGATACAGTAGAATTCTTAACTGCTGGTTCAAATTACTGAAGATGACTGTAGACAGAATTCCAAAACAAAGCTTTAATCTACAGTTGACTTGGGGCACTGTGAATGTTGGCCAGATCAAGTTAAATATCTATTGTTTCCACACGGAATGGGAGAATTTTGGGTAAATCAAGGGGTGGATGATGCGAACCTCCTTTTCATTATATCTAAACACCGATGTAAAGATATTTTTCCACAAGAACTAAATGGAGACTTAAATTCAATGGACAGATTACAATTTTATAAAAAGACCAGAAACGACTTGAGTTGTCAATACTATAAAGATTGTTTAAACTCTTCGTACAATGTTCGTTTACTAGGTATGTTCAAAATGGAAACTTCGCTATAACTGTAAATGTAGATAGGCTTAAAAATATCCCCTGTGTTGAAAGACTGTCCTTTTTGTGCAGATATAGAAGATGACCTTCACTTTGTTGTTAAATTGCCCATGTTTAATAATTTGAGAAATGCTTATTTACCTTCGAACATTTACTGTAATGCAAATTACATTAAGTTCAATAATTTTATGCAGAGAATTAGTAATAATATTAATCTTCTACATAATTTTGATCTTTATCTAGCACAATCTATACATTTTAGAGAGTCAGTGTGTTAGTCCTAGAATTGCTATGTTGCGTGGTTGTGCCATATTTTTCATACATGTATGTAACTTGGGAAAGTTATTATTGATAACGCTGTATTCGGTTAACAGAATGAGAATGCAATAAAAACGCTGTATTTGGTTAACAGAATGAGAATTCGATAAAAAGAATAAAGGTAAATATATATACAGACGAAAAGAAATACACAATAGATCAAGAGGGTCTCTCATTCGCGAACAGAACAATAATAGAAGAAAAAAAAATGTTTGTGCTAGTCATCCTGGAAACAAAAAAGATCAAATTAGCCAAATAGATCTGTGGTTGATTTATAGTATCAGAGTTTTCAAAATGGCTGATGTATGAATTTTATTACAACAAGGTTAAAAGCGAAAATGGTGATATAAACAGTCTACCTTGTTTCATTCAGGTTGAAAGAAATGAGATGAAGGATAACATAAAATTGTATAACACTAGTGGCTATCCAGAGGTCAACATGTTTGGTATTTCCACAAATGAATGAAAAGATTCCAGGCGTTTTCAAAAAAGCTGAACTAACTGGCATTCCGATTAGAGATTATTTTTGTACAACAGAAATATACTTCCTTACCGACACGTTATTAACCTGTATGGAAAAGGAACTGCGGGTCTCATGGCAAGATTGTTACTTTTATTCTGTTTCAAAGTATCTGCAATTTATTATTTGATTTCATCTGGAATGACATGATTCTCTTCACGTGTAGTTTTGTTTTGTCCTTGTTATAGGAGACGACCACACAGGTGTATTTTCTCTAAAATCCATGATAACATAGTTATTATTTTGTACGATCAGTCATACTGATACTTCAAAATATCCACTACTAAATGCTAGTCTGGTTAGGTTAGTTGCGTCCTTGTTTTAAGTCGCAAGATTTCCACAGTCATCATTTATATTTAAAGTGTGTGTACCTTGATAGATTTCAAATAGTAAAAATAACCACTTATCATGTTTATCCTCATGATCTATCACGGTCACCTTTTCATCTTTTAGCAACCACTTTCTATCGTAAGTCTTGCTGCACAGAAAAGTGGCGCTGACAACAAAAATCTATGTATTCAGTTTCTATGAAATTTTGTGCAAAAATTGCTTTACTATAATTAGTCACTGCACAAATTATCATGTTATAAGGCTCTTTAAAATATATTTATTAATGCATAATCATAATTGATCTGCGCTAATTGTTTTGGATGTTAACCTGACTATCTGAATTTTTTTTTTAATACATTTTGTGAGCATCAACAGTTTTTTTTCTTTTTATTTAGACGTGGATACCTTGTCGCATGTTAGCATTACCATGCAATCTTGTATTGTGTATACTTCTCAAATTAAGAAAGATGCAATAATATCCCGTGTAAAGATTGTTAAGACTTAATTTACAAATGTATGTGTGCTTTTGTAGTTCATGAAAGAAATAATTAGTGGCGCCTGTAAACAATGTTCTTAATCGGAAACCCTGGGAGTAAACCTTGTCTGCCAGATCTTTTAGAGTCACTGATAATTTGTGTTGCGCTGAGTTGTAAAACTTTACAGGATCACTTTTTCTTCCCTTATTGCACAGTATCAAAACTCCCGTTAAACTCATCCTGGGATAATCAAGTGAGAGATTCTTTAAAGTTGTATTGGTTGCTGCATAGATAATTCACTATCGCGTACTGTAGTTGTACAAGAAACCAACCCCATGTCTATTTGCCGATGGCGCATTTGATTCGGAGATAATCGCATCGTACTACAAACAACTATGCCAGTTCGTAATCTTGGTTTCGATCTCTTACAACTTCAGAGGCTTTTGCAAGTGTAATGTTAAATCTGAAATCCCATGAAAGAGCACAAGGATACAGCGGACAATGACATGCCAGTATATGAAAGTCAAGTGATATTCTAAATTTATTTATATACACCATAAACCGTGTAATCTCGGTACCAGTATTTCTTGCATTACTTGACCCTGATCTCAACTATCTCAATTTATTATTCGGTATACCTTATTCAATCATCTTTGTTGTAACCAAAATAAGTAGCAAGAAAACTTTCTATGTCATGAAAATGTTGTCATCATTGAACTTGGAAAGAATATCGCTTCCCTATGATATGTTATGTCTTCTACGAGCATTCTATCCAAATTGTTTACCCCTGCATTGTTAACATCCTTCACTTTCACATCAAACAAGACAAGAACATTCCCGGTACAATCATGCTATTTCGGATTAGCTTGAGAATACAAACGTGTCAAGTTTGATCAGGTTTTAAAATGCTGCTACAGGCGTATGTGACAAATTGATGTGGTGGACTGAGGTCTTTAATTCTTTGTGGTATCTATTCCTGCTTTGCCAGGAGTTAAGGGTTTACCATATGTTGGCATTTATTATGTTGAAATAACACAATAAAGGCTGTGCTGAAGAGACAACACCATTCTCGTAGTTTAAACAATCTCTATAGTATTGACATCAAAAGTGCAACGCTATGTACTAGTATTTTGCACTTGCAATTATAACTGCTATTGTGGATATTCTTTTTCGGAGTAATTAAGCTTGATACTACTGCCAGGTTTTATTTTACATTCTCTTTGAATGGGAAATTTGTTTTGAACCCAATCGTTAAAAGATTGTTCTCTGCCAGATAATATGTACGTGATTCTTTTGCACTGTAAAGATCATCACCTGCTGTGAGTTCTTTTTTTTTAACGTCCAATGAGGAAGCAGAACTTCAGTTCCCCAGGAATATTACAATGTAAAAATCAACATTAAGGTTTCGCGCAACCTTTAAATATTAAATATAAAATTTATATAAATTGTGTATAAGCCTGTTTTTTTTATTTGAGTTGCATATTGCTTTAATTATTCGACATACTTTAATTCAACAAAAAGTGATGGATCATTGTTCAATCCATATATGTCAACTAATGTATTGGGAACAATTTCAGTTTCAAGAACGAAAACATCCATAAACCCTTTCATAATTATTGACGTAGCACTATATGTTCCCTTTATAAAAATTGTAAGCGTGTTACTTGGACTCGTACTTGAATCAAAACTATTCGAGTACTCCTTATTAGAACGGAAATCGTAAAGCAATACGTAGGCTGGGATTAGTGTAGTTTGTCATCAAATTCTATTGTGCTTTTATCGATTTCTTCTTCCAATGTTTTAACTGTGTCCAACAACGGAATATTATTTTCATCCATTTCTGTTTTCGGTTCAGTTTTAATTGTCATTGTTTTCGTTTATTTCGGTTTTAACTATCGATTCTACCACTTTATGCGAGAGACTTTTTATCTATTTCAGTTATTAATGCATCTTGATATGTTGCAAATGTTTGCTCCAAAATCATTTAAATCTGTTTTTAGTCGGCTCAGGTTTTTGTATATTTCGTCAATACTAGTTTGCACACCACCTATATTGTTTAACCAGTTTTCTATCATCTTATTCTTTTATATCTGTTTCACATTCTTCAACCTCAGCGTCTATTTTGTTGTAAATATCGGTTAATGTAACTTCTTTTTATCGTTTTCATCTTATCACTCAAATATTTAATGGATAAATTGTAGGTTATTTTCGTATAAATAATTATGTTTTCATTCAAATTAACTTTGCTTTGGACGTCCTATATCTTTTTGGTTATATATATATATATATATATATATATATATATATATATATATATATATATATATATATATATATATAATTCTTTTTCTGCACTTATGACATCGCATTAATGTTATCTGTTATCTTGTTATTAATGTTTGCGTTATAATTATTTATTACCTTCTTAATCTCTTGGTCGTTCTGTTTATCTCATTATTCCAACCTCTCCATAACTGTTCTAGCTGAGATTGCAGAGTAGTCTTCCAGAGATTGTCTGATTTTCTTCATGTCACTCTCTAAGTAATGTATTGCATTTGTTATCCTCTTTTTGATTGGATGTAACTACAGCTGGATGTTAGGTGTTGGTCCTGTATGTGCTTTTTCCCTTACTGTCGGCAGTGACTGGATAGCAGTAGATAAGGTATTTACTATTTCTGAATAATTAGCATGTATCAAATCTTTTCTGTTCTTAACAATCTGGTTTTGTAGCTCTGAGCTTTTGTTAGCTCTTATAGTCCCACTCTGTTCAATAACTCATGATTTATTTCAGCTTGTTCCTCCACGTCGAGATAGCTTTAAAAATACTATCCTCAAAAGTCTTATGTTTGTGAGTATCAACACTTTTTTTGTACAAAAAAATTGCTATTAGCTGCATCACATTTCTTTACCGGATCTGTTAGATTGGTAACACGATAATTGTTGAGGTTTGAGTCGGCGTTATTTGTTTAACCTAATGTTTCATCTCGAGCACCTGTTCTTGTCACAGTGTTTAAAGTTAAGAACTCACTAAGACCTCTAAGAAGTATTTATCAAATCATGCTATACATAATCGACACTGTTTACCTTAGATGGAAAACTTACGTTACATGCATACAGTGAAAATCTATCCTTCTTCAATCTTCATCATAGATGCTGATATTCCGTTTTTTTAATTGTACTCTTTGTAATTGTTTGAAATGGTCATTAACATTATACGAAACAAGCTCTCAATGAAAACCTTTTTTAATGGGCAAAGACTCTAACAAACACGAATAACAGCCATTAGACCACACCATGTTTAGTATCTAACTTTACGGTGACCTTGATGAGGAACAACAAATGTAGGATTTAACTGTGTTTCATTTGAGGCCTTTTTCACTAATTTATCTAACAATAAGTAGCGTAGATTTTTATTGAGTTACAATTTTGTCAGGTAAAAATAAATTTGCTTTCAGGTAGTCGATTGGAAACTGGATAAGTGAAACTGAAATCATTAGCTGTACAGCTTCTTCATTATCCATGCTTTATTGTGGACAAATATAACCAGAGTGTAATCAACAATGACATAGCCCACCTCTACTTTCACTAGTCTCCAGTAGCCATTGTAAACATTATCATGCAGAAAATAAATTCAGACTGAAGTGATCTTGGCCCCTTTTCTAACTAAAGATTTCATTTGCAATATTTTATTTTTACCTTTCAACCTTTAATCATTTTAAAATTTGAAAGTTGAACTTTTATTTGGCACTATATATGACCAATATTGTGCCAACATATTGCGAGACCACCTACCTACCTACCCATTCACCAACCTACCTACCTACTGTGACAGGGCATTGAAGACACGAAAGAAAAAAAGAACATTTTTTTCGATCAGACCAAAGTAGAGGTAATAAGTCTATAATAAACAGATTAATATTATTTTTGCGTTAATTTATTTAATTAAAATCATTGTTCTTAAAATATGCTTGTATCATTGTCCACCCCTAGAATCCAGATATTATTGGATGAAAGTCACAGGCTTTGAATAACCTTGGAGCGACAGTTCTTTCATCAATAATTACCTTGATTAACCTTAAATGAGGCGCCACCTGAAAAGCAAGCAGCATGCAGTCCACTCACCTAATTCCTATACTTATTCACATGTACAATACACAGTTAACCTGCTGAGGGTATCATATCACAATAAATAATGTATTGTCATTAATATGGAACGTTTACCATTGAAAAAACACATATTCCTATTTCCAACTGTCTTGGTCACAAAAATCCTTTTAAGTAGGTTAGGATGTATATAGGTCTAGCATAGATGAATCAATGTGATCATAAACACAAATACTTAAATCATGTTAGTAAAGCATAAAATGTAGGTCACAGTGATTTTCGTTGGTTTTAAGTGCATTGTAGTGACAGAGATGCATCCAATTATCAAATTTCATGACTGGAACATACACAGCACCCAATAAATAGACTGTTAACACAAACTTTTAACAAAGTACTGAGCATGAAATATAGGTCACAGACTTCTTTTGGCATAAAGGATATAGAACTTATCAAAAGGCATCGACTCACCAACTTTCAAGATTCTAGATAAGAAAGTATGCATATAACATGCCCAAAATACACGAGGCTATGAGCTAAATGTAAAAACTTAACCAAGCCAGTTAAAGACGAAATATAGTTCACAATGAACCTCTTTTGTTGTAAGGGTGTGGTAGTAAGAGAAATGCATATCATCATCAATTTCACGATTACTCCATGAACAATCTTGAGAAATGAACATGAAACACAAAATTTAACGCAAATCAGAAAAGCATAAAATATGGTCGATATTGACCTACCACTGAAATGAGGGAGTAGTGCTCATAAAGATGCATCCCCAAGTTTCATAGTGTTATATAAGATATTATGCACACAACATGCCAAACATCCATGTGGTCATGAGCTAAATGCGATAACTTAACCTATACCAGTACAATGTGAAATATAGATCACAGTGACCACTTCTATTATGAGAGTTTAGTACTCATCAAGATACATCCCCTCACCAAATTTCATGAATCTACGTATAAAAGTATATATACCGGGTGCTAAAGACTATTTGGTGTTGAGTTAAACTCCCCAAACATACCCTCAGCCAATAAAACGTGAAAGGTGGGTCACATTAACATTCTTTTGTGGGAAGGGTGTGGTACTAATAAAGATGCATACAATCATTCAGTTTGACGATTCTAGCGTAAGCAGAGCTTGAGAAATAACTTAAAACACACAATTTAACCAAAATCAGAGAAGCATGAAATATAGATTACAGTAACTTACTTCTGTGATGAGAGTGTTGTACTAATCAAGATGCATTCTCTCACCAGCGTTCATTGATAAGCTGAAAGGAAAGGAAAACGTAACAAATGCCAGACAAATGTGAAATATAGGTCACAGTGAGATTCTTTGTTAGTATGGATGTGGTACTAATAAAGATGCATCTAATAAACTAATTTGATGGTTATACAATGAACAAAGCTTGAGAAATAAACTTAAAACACACAATTTTACCAACGTTAATGAAGCATTAAACACAGGTCAGAGATATTTAATTCTGTGATCAGGGTGTAGTACTCATTAAGATGCAACTTTCATGAATCTTGGTATAAACAGTATATAACTACAGAGTCCTAAAATCCTATTGGGTCCTGAGATAAACACAAAAACTTAGACTAAGCCCGTAAAATATGAAATGTCACAGTGACATTCTTTAGTGGTATGGGTGTGGTACTAATAAAGATGCATACAATCAACTATCATGAACAGAACTTGAGAAATAAACTTCAAACACAACAATCAAAGGCAATGCTGCATGAAATATCGGTCACAGTGACGTACATTTGTGATGAGAGTGTAGTACTCATGAAGATGCATTCTCATAGCAATTTTCATTAAGCTAAGAATATATATATATATATATATATATATATATATATATATATATATATATATTTATATACACACACACATACAAATAGTGCTAAAACCTACTTGGTCAAGAGCTAAACGGAAAACTTAACCTAAGTCATTAAAATGTGAAATGTAGGTCATCGTGACATTCTTTTGTGGGAAGGGTACTATTAGTGATGCATACAATTATCTAGTTCCATGATACTAGCACGAACAAAGCTTGAGAAATAAACTTAAAACACAAAATTTAACCAAAGTCTTGGAAGTATAAAACAGTGAGTTACCTTGGCAAAGAGAGTGTAGTACTCATCAAGATGCATCCTCTCAGCAACGTTCATGAATATGGGTATAACAGTGGTGGTAGTACAACAGCTTACATCTACTTCGTAGAGATCACTTAAAAATTCAATATCTTTTTCAAAAGCAAGATGTAAGCAGCAGTAAGAGCAGAGCTTAATGTTGCATTTCAAATTGTGTTCATAGTTTAGCTAGAACTCTTATTATGTATTAGCTGAAAACGTTAGGCAACTGGCGTGCAGACTTCAAGTTCTGCTTTAACATTTATGCTATTGGGTTGGACAAAGTCCAGACTTCACCGTTTAAGCTATTGATATGGTTGAATCTTGTTGCCGCGATTTTATTAATTATTTAATAATGTCAACTTCTTTTACAAGAAGATGCTGTAGACTCTGTTAAAAAAATAAATAATAATTTTCTGACCAAATGAACGAGACGTCCTAAATAGTTACACCACCACGTGTCAAATGATAGGCCTCACTGTTTGACCTTGTTTCGTATCTTTTATGGAGTGTGATATGTTAGACTCTTGTTCTTTCTTTAAACGTTCGGCTTTGACATTTTTTCATTTGCCGTGAACGCTTTCCATGTTGCTTACCAAGTTCAACTCTACGTAACTCCCTTGGATTTTCGAAGTTACCTTTCCAGGTTCTTTTCTAACATTATTTTCATTGTGCTGTTTATCCTCGTTATCTTCCGTTTATATGTTAAAGAAATCTGTAGAACTGATGGACATAAATCTGAATATGAACAAATGTTATTCGGAAGATGAATTACGATGTTACTAAAAAGTAGTGCAAAATAATTTGAAATGTAATTTCGTAAATAAAAGAGATGGATTCCAAGACATGTTCAAAATGTGGAGAAGAGAAAAACATTACTGATTTTTGCAGAACTAGCTGCTTCTGTAAATTTTGTTATAATTTATACTGCAGAAAACAATCTAACAATGGAAGAATGAAAATAGGGATACATGTAAAAATGTAGATGAGACGAAGGAATCCACAATGATGAAACTTTTAAATTAATTAACATGATAAGATGTATAGTTTTAACAGAAGTGAGGCAAAACATTACATCAGCCATGACATTAACGTAGCTTAAATGACAGAAGTGAGGCATAACATTGCATCAGCCACGATATTAACCTAGCTTAGATGACAGAAGTGAGGCAAAACATTACATCACCCACGATATTAACCTAGCTTAAATGACAGAAGTGAGGCAAAACATTGTATCAGCCACGACATTAACCTAGCTTAAATGACAGAAGTGAGGCAAAACATTACATCAGCCACGACATTAACCTAGCTTAAATGACAAAACTACAGTAAAGTATTCATCTTTCAGTACATATTCCAAATTGTCCAAGTTTTTGATTGGAAGATATCTGGTAATTATTGATGTCACAGTGTAAATTATTACATCTTACAAAGATATCTGGTAGTGATTGATGTCACAATGTAAATTATGACATCTTACAATGATTTGGAAATTTTAGCAGTTCTAGCATTTACAAAGATTTTATATTTCTTCTTAATTAATTTTTCGCCCACTTTTTCCAGCTCTTTCTGAGTCAAGTTGTACTGGTTATCTCTTTGCATGTTCCATTTGCAATAGCCATGTTCAATTCCTGTTTGTACTGTTCAATTTCTGTAGAAATGGAGTCAGTGCCTTTTTATTCTCAATAAATCCCAATTCGTTTTCTAAGTTGGACTTGATTCATCATTCTATAGTTTCTAATATATATCATTTCAGATAAAATAAATGGCTGAGGGTGGTTGATATTTAATTTGTTAGTAACTACAGATCTACGTCACCATGAGCTCGCATCTATGGAGACTACTTCAACCAAAGACCGTAGCTTTTGCTATAGCCCAATATATAGTATGTTTCTTTGATCCCTGATTTTAAGTGCTATTAACTTCAAAAAGCTTTTTTTGAGTGTCTTTATGCTTCAGAAGATATTCTTTATATCAATACATCATCGAGTCTTTGGTGAGTGTCTCCGTTTTAATTTCAGAACGCATATAGTTGAATGTTCACTGTACACTTATCCATCTTTGATACAGATCAACCAGAAAAATATATTCCACGTTTTCAGCGGTTCTCAAAATCATTTTCATATTCACAAATACTCTTTTAGTTTTTATATTGTTTAATATATGATCCCTCAATGCACCAGGGAGAGAGAGAGAGAGAGAGAGAGAGAGAGAGAGAGAGAGAGAGAGAGAGAGAGAGAGAGAGAGAGAGAGAGAGAGAGAGAGCATAATTTGCTTCAGCATAGCAATTTTGAGTTGGAAATCATTCAACAGACGTCATTGTTTTAACACTAGTGAAATAAAAAAAAATCGATACAATAGAAAACAGGTAATGCTCATAGACTTAGTGCAGGAAGGAGACGCGGTTCCTTTGACACTTCCTGACACGTGTATCCTCTCCAATACAATCTTGGGATATCAATTATTTCTTTAAACCCGCAAATAATACCACAAATCAGAAAATCTTAACTAAAATAAACATGTGAAATTACGGTTAGAATGTGAACGTGGAAAGCGCGTGCTGTCGACAACGCATCATATGTGCACTGCGAATATATTGCAAAGAGCAAATTTTGTTTCCTCCGAAATCTAATCTACTTCTTTGTTTCCGCTTTCATGCTATATTGCAGTGAGTTGAATAGAATATTTAATTACATATTTCTTGTGCAAGGACATGAAAATACTAAGAGTAACAAGGCTTCCATTCAAAGAATTAGTGCATATGGGTTTGAAGAAATATGGAAATATAGAACTTGATAGCGATATTTTTCATCTATTCCAAGTGAACAATATCATAAAATGTATTAAATGCATAAGCACTATAACCAACCGGCTCCAATATTTTTGGGCAATCGTTTAGAAACCTACATTCTTACAAAGATCAAAATAACATCAGTCATTTCTAATTTTCCATGCGAATATTTGCATTATCGAAAACCGTAAATGTACTATGATGAACTAAAATAATAATATGTCATTTCGACAGAAGGGATACATACTTTTAATTAACATTTCTCTCAAAATCGCAGATTCTTATTTACGTATGGGTGGGGCGGTGAGATTCTTAGTGGGCTCGTTACATGATCTTCAGGGATTTTTTAAAACAGATTTTAATTAAGTCATGTTTGAATACTGTGTAACACTCTGTATATATATACATTTGCCTGTATTGATTCAAATTTATTTGCATAGTACGCGTTCTAGAATAGTAAACTAATTTCATTCAATTAAGGTATGCGGTGTCTGGAAATGTTTCCTTTCTCTATTTATTTAGAGAGTTTGGAAAACTAGGATACATTACAATCACTGGGACATTGCACAACTTTTGTATCATAAATATAAAAGGTTATTGGACTTTTACCTATTGAATTATCTAGGATATTACTAAGAACGCTTAAGTGCATTGTAAACAACATGATTTTTTTGCATACCTTTTGTCACATAAAAGTACATGTGTTTCTTTTGTTTCGACTCTGATCACGATCGTTATACTGAATTAAGTAATGCAGCTTTATCAAACAGGCAAGAATTTCACAATAACCGTCGAATCCAATTTTGCTTTTGCTCTGTTACTTGTCTTTGTGCTGAATTACCAAAAACCAATAAGAATACTATTTTTATACTCAATTATGCAAGTTCAGATATTTACAGAAATAATGGCAGGATCATACAGCTATCAACACGAAATATTTTGTCAAATTAATAGCTTTTGGTTCCTTGTTGTTTTCGATGTATGCATTTTCTCAGCTGAGTATGTGAAATGTTGGTCATAAACATAATTTGAATTGTGATACTCAAACCAGTACAAACAACAGGTTGATTGTGGTTTTAATGTCATCTCGTTGAAATCTCTCGTAATTAGCACAGTTTCAAGAGAACGATTAACAAAAATGCCACAATAATGCGCTCACTTTACACCCTTTGCGGTGAAAATTTGGTCCTCAGTTCTGATACATGGAAGCGTAAGTGGTCGTCCATGGTGCGGGTTTGAATCCTACCATCGGATCTGCCTGGGTCGGCTACTGTGGTGCGTCCATAGGCAAGGTACATTGCATCAATTGCCGTGACACTAAATGATCTACTTGTGTTGCTGTGTCGCACTACAAGAAACCAAATGATTCACTATCCATCTTCCAGTTTGTCCATGACACCACCAATGTATACTACAATTCAGAGACTTGGGGTATCTTGGTTTCAAAAAGTATGAGTAGTTCTGCATGTCAATGTCAAAAAGAGAAACAATGTATAATATAGAACAGGGACTTGGGAATATTTTTTTAAAATTGTTTTTTTCTGTTGTTTGTGTGTGTGTGTGTGGTGCTTTAAAAATATGAGTGGTTGTGCATGTAAATGGCAAAGACTGAACCAGTGTATTCTGTTGTCCAATGACTTGCGGGTATTTTGTTTCTAAAAAGAAATGAATGTTCCAGCAATGTTCTCGAATATGGATGCGAGGCTATAAATTGCAAAAACGACTGTCTTCTTTAAACTGGATTAAACAGGGTTAAACTGCTTACGTGGTTCAATAGCGACATATCTATACTACTTATTCAAAATCACACTTGTAAAATATTTTTGAGAAATTTTGAAATTTTAAAGATAGATAATTAGACATTTATCCGTTATGTTATTGTATTTTATTCCTGGAAGACATATTGTTGATTCTGGTTTGAGGGTCCGATTACTTCTTTTATTCTTGCGTATTGCAAATGGCTCTATTGTTAATTCGACACATTAACTTACATTTTCAAATCCGTCAATATTCCCGATTCCCATAACTTCAGATGTGACCTTCTCTATAATCATTAATCTTGGTGGATGTTCAGTACCTCTATCAGTCTCCCTTTGTCCTTATGAGCATTTCTATGATGTACAAATTATATATTCCATGTTTTCAGTCCTTTCTTCATCTTCATTAGTCATGGGGTGGTGTTTCAGAATATAGGGGAAAAACAATAACTTCCTTTCCACATCTGTGGTGCAAGTAAATTTTTTCATCTAGCAAACGCATTCAAACCAAAGTCTCTTTCTCGTTCACTGAAATGAATATACTTAATTTTTCTTTAGGTAATCAGCAACCAAGCCACCAATAAATAAACTTCATCAAGAGTTTAGAGTTCTTGTGAATATATTAAATCTACAGATGACAAGATACTCGAGACATTTTGGAGTTTGTTTATCTCAGAAATAAAACATTTCCCCTCATTCTCAGTTTGTGCCTATGTGTCCATTTTCAAAAGATAATCGTTACAAAGGTTACTAAATGCAAATAATGTATTAGTATGACGTTTCGAGACGTTTAAACATTATGATTGGTCAGCATTATTTGTAAATTCTTTTTGTGAATTACTGCATATGTTATATTTTAGGCTTTCATTTGGAGTTCGAGAGAGTAAAAGTTTTTTTTTTGAGACCATCTTCGTTAGCCAAGGTTCCGCTATGTTATGTCTAACATATCAGAATCTTAGAAAGCTAAGATGTTCTGGGACATGAATAATCATTTCTCTGAAACAGATAATTGTAAACAGAGATAACGCAGATCTTTTGGGTAAAAGCATTTCAGGTTTTTTAAATATATTTTATTTTCCTGACTATTCGTTATATCATCTCAGAAGAGTTTTTGTAGTCTCAATTATTTCTCTATGGATGAAAAAGCCGCAGGGAATGCTATAACTCTAATTAGATTGGAGGAAAATAACTTTTCAACCTTTTTAATTCTTTGCACGATGATTTGTTTATGGAGGAAAGGAATGTTTCTTAGGGAAACATTTCTTGACATTTATAATGATACAAACTTCCTTATATTGATTTTGTTGAAATCTATCACATTGAACAGAATCTCAGGAGATAATCAAAAACAATATCTTTTTAAAATCAAATATGCAAAAACATTTGATACTCAGTTGCTTTGATTCTTCGGTTGCGTGCCATATATTTTATTTCTGAATCAAATTTCTCTTTTCACATACTAGTTCTTCACTGTCATGTTATGGACAAGGCACTTTACTCGGCACTATATAGACTTTCTGTATTGCTGTGCTATAAAACATTAAGTCAAGTCATGTATTGGTTTGACCAGATTTTTAAACAAAAATCCAAATAATATTGTTATTATTACTATATTGTTTTTATTTGCGTTGCAATGTAAGGTCCAGAAGTATCATTCCAATGAATTTTTGTTTTTAAACCACGCTAGTAAGTACCTTCTGTCCTAAAATTTTCCGTATATGAAACAATTTTAAGCACCCAAATCCAAAGAGTGGCTGGGAGCTTTTGGCGCTCGAACACAAGCAATTCATTCATGAATCTTTCCTACATATTTATATACTTACTTATAACATACAACAAGTTTGTCTCACGAGCCCTTCCTTTCAAATCATGAGCCATCAATCCATTGTTGGTCTAGATCTTGGACATTCAAAACTTTATATGAAATCATATCGAGTCGTTAGTATTGATATCGCATGAGAGTCGATTTTACTTTTATTGCACAAATAGATGGCTCCAGGTTGACCTGTTTATGTACTTTGGGAAAATGCTGGCCTTGATGCATTCAGACTTGACATGCTGATATAAACCAAGGGTGTTTTAAACAAGACACACACACAGACACACACACACACACACAAACACATGTAGAAAATTTGAAAGACGGCGCGGGGAAAAAAACTAAGTTTTCCTACGTGTTGATCTAAAACTTGGTGTTCCTCAGAAAATAATAAAATACATACCACAGGCCTTTGAAACTCTATCACTGTAGTAAAATAATGTCACAATCAGTTTGTGGTTTTTTTTCTCTGACAAGCTAACATTTTCTTACAGTGATAGAGTTTCAAAGGCCTTGTACATACACACAGAAAGAGTTACATGTATAGAACAATACTATTTACATTTTATCACAGAGAAGAAAAACTATCCAGAATAATTAAAAGGTCTAAACTAAAGAAGAAGAACAAAATAACAAGAAATAACTACATGTCAAGAAAGGGATTTATTATCTATGAAAAAGGCAAAATATATTTGACTCACTTCATCACCACAATATCGGTATACTGTTTGGGGTGACCTAATTATCTATGCTATTGGTAGGAGATCCTGTTTCATATGACACCGTCTATATCGATGCTTATTTTCGCTTGTAGCTTTATATCCCGGATAATTGCCACATCGAGAAACACAGATAAGAAAGTACATTATAAGAGAAGGTGGTGCAAAGTATGTATATATGTATGTATGTATGTATGTATGTATGTATGTATGTATGTATGTATGTATGTATGTATGTATGTATGTATGTATGTACCAGGGTCCAATGGCACGTCAGCACAAAAGTGGCCACACGACACCGATTAAAGATAAAGAAAAAAAAAAAATCAAACAATTAAATTTAAAAAATCGCAAATAAAAATACATAGTTAGATAAACCATTCCAGCCAAACAAGAATAACCTAAGTACATAAACCCTTCCCAAGGCACGCCAACACAATAATGGTTATATGGCGCCGACTGAAGGTAAAGCTCTAAAAATATAAATACAAAGAATTGCAAGATGAAAAGAAAAGATAAAAATAAAAATAGGAAGACAAACGTAAACACGAAGTGCTACATGATAAAATATATGAGTAAAAAATGTAAATATAAGAATTGCAAACAAACGTAAACATGAAGTACTACAAGATAAATGACCAAAGGTACATACGTGATGATACAAAAATCATAATAATGAAAGCAATAATAATAAATATAACAACAACAATAATAAATATAACAACAATAATAATAAATATAACAACAACAATAATAAATATAACAACAATAATAATGCCGAGTGTCCTGCTGAATTGAAATGATTGGTAAGTTTTGTCCTGACCTTGTTTTTGATGTGGCTTTTGTAATTGTTCATTCTTTTCTGAAGACAACTGTTTCGCTAACATGTCGGACAGCGGATCCTAATTTTGGGTTGATATTGTAAGTACTTCTGTTGAATGATCAAGAAAGTTTCCCAACGTTTTGTGATAATAAAACTCCTCGACTTACAAAAGCAAAACATACAGATAACTCAAAAGACAAGAGTAAACTTAATCTGTTACATGTTTGAATGACAGTGGATGCGGTGGTGGCGCGACGGGGCGAAGGGGTCAGAGGGGGGCAATTGCCCCCTTGCGCCGGGCAAGTGGGGGCGCCGTTGGGAGCTTTTTTTTAAAGCTGTAACTTGGGTGTAGATGGGGGTTGGGGATTTCAAGGTTGGCAACCGACAAAAACTGGTCTCTGTTGCAAAGTAGGGGCGCCACAATGGAACATTTCCCCCGGGCGCCTCGAATCCTCTGAGTGGAAATCCGCCAAATAGCGCTAAAGACTGGAGGAAAAAACGCAAATATGTTAGCCTCAGTTGGTGTTGTTGGTCCAAAAGCGTGAAAGATAAAATTTGTAATAAAACTGATGTGACTTTCCTTTGCTTAGATTTAGTTCTAAAATCTATTCCGGCTTTTGCATCGAGGGCCTTTGAATTGCTGCCAGGCTTTGATTCCAAGAAATGATGAATATAATAGTTTCCTTATTTTACACCAGATACAAATTCAACGGAGCCGTTCCATTACATAAAAAAAACAAAAAACGTTTCAACACCCCGGTGTTATGGTTTATGCTCTTTATTAAGCAAAAACAAAACATAAAAAAAAAAAAAAAAAAAAAAGATTTTTTACAGCATTTCATAATAATACCGCTCAATATGTGAAGAGAAAGAATCATTCTACCACATTTACCATTTTCAAGAAGAGAAACGAAAACCAGTTGATATGGTCCACTTAGGTACTTATAATTTTTGGTCAGGTATTAATGGAACGATATGTTAAACATTGGCGTTATGGGGCTTTTAATTTTTATGTTTGTTTGTCTGTCTGTTTGTTTGCTTTTTTCGGGGTGGGAGCACTTTTCAGGGAACTGCATTTCTTTTTTCTCCCCCATGTAACGAAAGTGTTTGCGGTCGAGTACAGACTCAGTGTCACTTTACACATAAACGTCTTTTTCAAAAAACACAATAATAAAGTACGAGAGCAGCAAGCACAAGTTAAAGCGGTTACAAGTCAAGCACAAGTTAAAGCGGTTACAAGTCAAGCACAAGGTAAAGCGGTTACAAGTCAAGCACAAGTTAAAGCAGTTACAAGTCAGCACAAGGTAAAGCGGTTACAAGTCAAGCACAAGTTAAAGCGGTTACAAGTCAAGCACAAGGCAGAGCGGTTACAAGTCAAGCACAAGGTAGAGAGGTTACAAGTCAAGCACAAGGTAAAGCAGTTACAAGTCAAGTACAAGGTAGAGCGGTTACAAGTCAAGCACAAGGTAGAGCGGTTACAAGTCAAGCACAAGGTAGAGCGGTTACAAGTCAAGCACAAGGTAGAGAGGTTACAAGTCAAGCACAAGGTAAAGCAGTTACAAGTCAAGTACAAGGTAGAGCGGTTACAAGTCAAGCACAAGGTAGAGCGGTTACAAGTCAAGCAGAAGGTAAAGCAGTTACATGTCAAGCACAATGTAGAGCGGTTACAAGTCAAGCACAAGGTAAAGCAGTTACAAGTCAAGCACAAGGTAGAGCGGTTACAAGTCAAGCACAAGGTAGAGCGGTTACAAGTCAAGCACAAGGTAGAGCGGTTACAAGTCAAGCACAAGGTAAAGCAGTTACAAGTCAAGCACAAGGTAGAGCGGTTACAAGTCAAGCACAAGTTAAAGAGGTTACAAGTCAAGCACAAGGTAGAGCGGTTACATGTCAAGCACAAGGTAAAGCAGTTACAAGTCAAGCACAAGGTAGAGCGGTTACAAGTCAAGCACAAGGTAGAGCGGTTACAAGTCAAGCACAAGGTAGAGCGGTTACAAGTCAAGCACAAGGTAGAGTGGTTACAAGTCAAGCACAAGGTAGAGCGGTTACAAGTCAAGCACAAAGTAGAGCGGTTACAAGTCAAGCACAAGGTAGAGCGGTTACAAGTCAAGCACAAGTTAAAGCGGTTACAAGTCAAGCACAAGTTAAAGCGGTTACAAGTCAAGCACAAGGTAAAGCAGTTACAAGTCAAGCACAAGGTAGAGCGGTTACAAGTCAAGCACAAGGTAGAGCGGTTACAAGTCAAGCACAAGGTAGAGCGGTTACAAGTCAAGCACAAGGTAAAGCAGTTACAAGTCAAGCACAAGGTAGAGCGGTTACAAGTCAAGCACAAGTTAAAGAGGTTACAAGTCAAGCACAAGGTAGAGTGGTTACAAGTCAAGCACAAGGTAAAGCAGTTACAAGTCAAGCACAAGGTAGAGCGGTTACATGTCAAGCACAAGGTAGAGCGGTTACAAGTCAAGCACAAGGTAGAGCGGTTACAAGTCAAGCACAAGGTAGAGTGGTTACAAGTCAAGCACAAGGTAGAGCGGTTACAAGTCAAGCACAAAGTAGAGCGGTTACAAGTCAAGCACAAGGTAGAGCGGTTACAAGTCAAGCACAAGTTAAAGCGGTTACAAGTCAAGCACAAGTTAAAGCGGTTACAAGTCAAGCACAAGTTAAAGCGGTTACAAGTCAAGCACAAGGTAGAACTGTTATAAGTCAAGCACAAGGTAGAGTGGTTACAAGTCAAGCACAAGGTAAAGCGGTTATACGTCGAGCACAAGGTAGAGCGGTTACAAGTCAAGCACACGGTAGAGCGGTTACAAGTCAAGCACAAGGTAGAATGGTTACAAGTCAAGCACAAGGTAGAGCGGCTACAAGTCAAGCACAAGGTAGAGTGGTTACAAGTCAAGCACAAGGTAGAGCGGTTACAAGTCAAGCACAAGGTAAAGCGGTTATACGTCAAGCACAAGGTAGAGTGGTTACAAGTCAAGCACACGGTAGAGCGGTTACAAGTCAAGCACGAGGTAGAGTGGTTACAAGTCAAGCACAAGGTAGAGTGGTTACAAGTCAAGCACAAGGTAGAGTGGTTACAAGTCAAGCACAAGGTAGAGCGGTTACAAGTCAAGCACAAGGTAGAGCGGTTACAAGTCAAGCACAAGGTAAAGCGGTTACAAGTCAAGCACAAGGTAAAGAGGTTACAAGTTGGTCACGCTTGCTGTAGAAGATATTTTTCTTTACAGGCTTGTGCATAGAATCTTGTTTTGTAGGTTAAAGTTGGTAATTACATGCACATAGAACAAATAAAATTCTGCGGCAAAGCAGCATATTCATGCGCCATTAACGTTTTATTTTCTTCAATTCTATACCCGCCTCCCAGCCCCCCCCCAACCCCAAACCAAGCAAATTTTCCTCTACCTTTAAGATCCCGGCCTAGGGGATAGATTAAAATTGAATAATCCTTTGTGAAATTCCTGAACAATATACCAAGGTTTGCAAATCTGTCGTGAACGGTGTAGAAGGAGTTTGTCAAATTAGCAAAGATGCACGCAAGACGGGCGGTATAATGCTTTTCCCGCCTTTCTTTAAAAGTCTGGATATAATAAACGATTCTGTTTCCAAGTTTATCTCAGATTTACATGTGGTGTTGTTTACGTTTCCATAGTGTTACTTTTTCCGTCTCTGCAGAAAAAATTTACGACCTCAAACTCTGCCATTTAAAGTCATGTCAGCTATACACAATAAAAATGCCGCATATGCTAAACATATGTACATATATTTTTCATTCACATACGTTTAACATAGGTTACAACACATGTTTAACATATGTTGAATATCTCATACCGGTATGTTGAACATATTTTGAATATCTCATACCAGTATGTTTAACATATGTTGAAAATCTCATACCGGTATGTTGAACATAGTTTGAATATCTCAATCCGGTATGTTGAACATATGTTGAATACCTCATACCTGTATGTTGAACATATTTTGAATACCTCATAGCGGTATGTTGAACATATGTTGAATGTCTCACACCGGTATGTTGAATACCTCAAGTATGATAAATATGTCACGTGATTTATATTGAACATGACATCTATAAAACAACTTCTGATTCGTATATGCAAAACATAAAAAAAATATTCTTAACATGCACCATAGTTCTGAAATGTACGATTTCTTATAAATGGAAATTCCATAATTTACAAGATTTTTCATGTAAGCCAATTGATATTATTAATTCAGAAGGAACGTCTGTTAAACAAAACATATTGGATGCACCGTTTTGATACTATTTATCCAAAAGGTCTAAATTATAAGATTATATATGAAATTCATTAATAAGTTCATAATATTTGGTCGTTTCTTATCTTTGTGTTTTGTTTTTCATAATTGGTCTTTTCTTATTTCCTTTATTTGTAGCCACCTATCGGACCTCTAGCTATATAAGCTATGAGGCCTGTAAGGTGACCCCCTATTATTCCGAAAATTCAAAAGGGTTTTCTATATGTGTGTGTGGCCCCCAAAAGTCTGTTGTTGTGGGTATTAAAAAAACAAAAACAAAAACAAACAAAAAACCAATTTTGGAATAGGGTTGTTGTTATTGTTTTGGGTGGGGCGTACTTGTTTTAGGTTCCCGTTTCCGGGTTTCCATTCGTTCTGCCCTTTGATCTATAGAAACTGTACTATGGCAAGTATTCCCCTCCTCAGGCATTACACTCTGTGGCTGGTTTCCTTGCTATGTTGATCCCCTTTTCTAGTGATCCTTCCCAGGGATTTATTTTTGTCCATTGCATGCTATATGTGTGGTTGCTATATATGTTTCATTGATTGCTATAATTTGTATATTTGTTTGGACTGGCGATAATAGGTCAAATATTTGTCAGTTTTTACTTATTTATGATATAGGAAAACAAAAACAAAAAAAAAAAAAACAAATTAGTTAATTGTTGAAAAGTCTATTGTGAACAAAGAAAAATTGTATAATCTGTATTTAATAGCGATATTGGTCTCCAATTTTTTTAGATCTTGTAAATCTCCCTTCTTTTTGTATATTAAAATAACGATTCCTTCTTTCATTTTTTTGTTGTGGTCATCTCGTTATTAAACAAGATGTTGTTAAAAACGAGTTCCAATATCAGCGTTATCTGTATATGGATTGTTTTTTTTTTTGTTTTTTTTTTGTTTTGTTTATAGAAGTCCGAGGTTAACCCATCCGACCTGACAACCTTCGCGTGCCGATGCACACAGAATAATCTATATTTGAAGTAATCTGCATATTGATACCATTAGCTTGCACTAAAGTACGTAATATAGTCTGTTTTTGAAATACAGAGTACGTAATATAGTCTGTTTTTGAATACAGAGTGCACACAAGATAGTTTTGTGTTAAAATGACATTTGTTTGCACGATAAGCACACAAGGAAACAATTGAAGTGTGGGAAAAGATAAAGATCTGAGAAACAAAATAAATAAATAAATAAATAAATAAATAAATAAATAAATAAATAAATAAAAAAAAATAAAAAATAAATAAATAAATAAATGAATGAAAAAAGAAAAGAAAACAGTGAGTAATATTCTACTGATGTATACAGAACGGGTGTCCAAAGAGGCTAGATGCCTCTAGTTCCTATCCTGTTTTTATGTATTTTAATCTGAAAAAGGGGGATGTACTTCGTCCACAGAACGCTTTTTGAGCGATCTGTGAGCGAAGTTTTTCTGCTTTGTTGATCCTGTACTCTTGTTGAACTACACCTTACTGCATTGGTTCCCAAACTTTTTTGATCGCGACCCTAAAATACCATCTTTTTCGACCCAAAAGGCAGTACCAGTATAGGGTCGCGACCCGGGGTTTGGGAACTACTGCTTTACTGCCAGTGGCTTACTGTTGAGGCATTGTACTTATCATATTGGATTCACAGTCTGGATACTATTTATCCAAAAGGTCTAAATTCTAAGACTATATATGAAATTCATGAATAAGTTCATAATATTTATTTATTTATTTTATTTATTGTTTTTTGTTTTGTTTTTTGTTGTTGTTGTTTTTCATAATTGGTTTTTTCTTTTTTACATAGTGCTTTATATATAATGAAAATTGCTTAACCCATTATACTGAAACTGAACGTTTATAATTTTATGAATTATCTGCATAAAACTGACAATAATATAAATACAACAGTATTGTACAACTTAAAAAGGTATATTACTTTTTATAGTTATTTTTGTTAAGTATTCATTTATAATATTATTATTTTATGTTTGATTTTATATTATTTTATATTATTTTAAATTTAATTTTATGAATTATGACAATATTAAAAAATTTGTATAAGTGTACAAAGGGACATAATTAAACAGTAATTCTGAAAAGGAACGTATTTTAAAGAAAATATATGTATTAGATTCACTGTTTGAATAGTGGCAGACATATCAAAAAAGTTATGAACTACTCTGATCATTTCTAGTCTTAATTAATTTATAAATTAATAATATTTAATAAATTATACATATTTAAAGAGAAATAAAACTGTTTATCTCTATTT
>JAQPZY010001595.1:4515000-4530000 GCA_029931535.1 Margaritifera margaritifera | reverse complement strand
CGTCCGCAGGTTTTGGATAAGTTTTTAAAAAATATGTTGACGGACGATGGACACAGGACCACACCATAAGCTCACTTGGCCTTACGTAAGGTGAGCTAATGATAATAATAATGATAAGACGAAGAAGAAGAAGAAGAAGAAGGCAAATAAATAAAATAAAATAAAATAAATAATATCAAGTCGTATGTCTCGATAAGGATTACAGTGTATTTAAAAAAAAATAATATAACCTACCTCTTTTAACGTTATTTGTTTGGGCTGAAAAAGAAAAGAAATGAAATGAATAATTAGAGCCATGTATTACACATGCATGATCAATATGCCCAACGTACGAACATTTACATTCATGTATACCCGTGACGTTTCTCAATACGTCAATACCTCTATGCCTTCCGTTAATGTTTTCTAATAATCCAATCTCCCTCTATGCCTTCCGTTAATGTTTTCTAATAATCCAATCTCCTTCTCTGCTTACATTCAAATATCAAACCATCTTAGTATCTCTTTGCTCGTCGGGTCATTACTTCATCCGAGAAGGCATGTATACATTTCAAACATCTTCTATGCTGAAAAAAAAATTCATACACTTTTACAAAGAATCCATGCAGCCGTTCATGTGTCGTTAAAAAAAAATAAGGAACATTTATGTACAAAAATTTATTAAAACATAGTACAGACAATATGCATATATCTGCAGAGAGAGAGAGAGAGAGAGAGAGAGAGAGAGAGAGAGAGAGAGAGAGAGAGAGAGAGAGAGAGAGAGAGAGAGAGAGAGAGAGTTGTACATACTATTCAGTACATCCACTTTATGTCTAGTGGTAAGTAAATCTGATGTTCGACAAACATACGTTCCTGCATCGTCCATTGTGGCTTTGTTAATTGTCAACACACTGGATACTGTTTTTGCCTTATATGACATGTCCTTCTTTATTTCTAGACGTCCGTTCCCTGAGGTATTAATGATATTTCCATCTTTGAACCAATCAACATCACCGGCTGGATAATCCGATGTAGATGCATTACATGTTAAATAGATAGGGGCGCCCTTTTCAGCAAAATGATTTCCGGATATCAAAATGTCTGCAAAAGAACAAAATAACACATGTGTATATTTTATGAAAATTTGCTAATGAGTATGTATGTATGTATGTATGTATGTATGTATGTATGTATGTATGTATGTATGTATGTATGTATGTATGTATGTATGTATGTATGTATGTATGTATGTATGTATGTATGTATGTATGTATGTATGTATGTATGTATGTATGTATGTATGTATGTATGTATGCACGTATGTATATCTGTTCTAATGTATGTATGTATCTATGTATGTACTTATATATGTATGTGTGTGTGTATATATATATATATATATATATATATATATATATATATATATATATATATATATATATATATATATATATATATGTATGTATGCCGCCTTGGGTATCAGTAGTAATGGTGGCTAATATGGGTACAAATGGGTACAAGGAAAATTAACATTAGGTAACCTTTGTGGCAGGGGCTGTATGGGTACAAGGGGAATTTAACATTAGTCTATAGGTTTAATATAGGGCGTCGTGATAAGTACAAGGGGAATGATATAATATTAAAATTGTCCATAGATTTAACATGAGATGGTACTATGTGTATAAGGAGAATTGAACATGAAGTTCCTCCTGATACCCATAATTTTCGTGGGGGCTTGTTTGTTTTGGGTACAAACGTTTTACGATGAGAACAAGGGAAAATGGTATGTGAAAAACGTCTGCAGGTTGAATAGGGTGGGACGGTCTGGGGTCAAGGGGATGTGAACATGGATATGTTTGACCAACACCCATTCTGAGTGACCAACAGACCAACCTACTGTACAGAAGAGCAGAGAAGGGACTTTAAGTTTTGGTATAGAAGAGAAAACAATAGACAAACATAAACACATATCTTGTTTTGCAACGTTTTGAGTATTATATCTGTTTCTGAGAGATACAGTTGGCCCTGAAAAGGTCCGTATGGGCTTTTCATGGATCTGTGATGTTAAAGATATCTTGACAATTACACCTGCCAGGCCGGACTCGACAGCAGGGGCAGCTCTTCGTACATTTTCTGTGCTCATCTTCTGACGGAGACAGATAACTTAAAACTAGGCTCATCTGCCTTCAATTCCCAGTTTTCGACTTGAGGGACAAGGGGTTCTTCTGCCTGCTGTTGCTGCTCCATGTCTCCACGTTTTTTCCTCCCTTTTCCGTCAGTCTTTGCCGCACCTCTTTCGGATACCGCCCCCCTCCTTGCCAAATGTTAAACGTATAGATTAATTTTAAATTCCACTTGTATCCCTAAATACCCGCTCCAAAATGGCAGCCTAATGTTAAGTTCAACTGTACCCACACCTCCCCCTTTTTACCAATAGTAGCCTTCATTACTACTGGTATCCCTTACATAAAAGTAATTTTGTATGATACTGTACAGCTTTAATATGTTTTAAATAATTGGTGTTTAGCGGCACATACACACATAAATTCATGAAAGATTGTATTGTGTCAAGGCAATTGGAGTAAATTGTTTTGCCCAGAGACGCACCACAGTCGCCGACCCAGTCAAGTCTGGACATAATTCCAACTCGTGTCTTTCTGGTCGCATATTCGATATTCTGTCCACTGAGGCACCGCGACTCCTTTTATGCATTTGGTGTAATTATTTGAAGAAATTAAGAACACTTCTCCACATCAAATGAGAATATGTACTAAATATTTATAATCTTAACGTTTGGAGAGAAACAGGCAAAGCTAGAAAAAGAAAATGAGAAAAGTCTGCAAAATACATGAATAGTGAGTCTGGCAGATCAAAATGAGCCCATTCCGAACATTGAAGTCGAATTTACAGTTGAACGGAGAAATATGGGTTGGTCCTATCAGTGTTATCATTTTCTTGCATAAACACGTGCGCGCTTGTCCAGTGTTTTACACATTCACACTATATGGCAATTAATATTATTTGCCTTTCAACACGAAGTGGTACCATAAGCGTTTAATAACAATTTCCAATGCATACATAGATACATACATACATACAACATACGTACGTACATAAGTAGTAATGGGGGCTAATATGGGTACAAATGGACCGGTATGGGTACAAGGGAAATTAACGTTAGGCCGCCATTTTGCGGACATCATAAAAAACAAGGACAAATGGTTGTCCACACCTGCCGACTCAGCAGACCTAACCCGCGCTCGCCACGCCAAATATCAACAAGTCGATGATGCTGTATTCATGTGGTTCTCAGAGATGCCGGCCCACCACGCCACCGTCAACGATGAAATGCTCATTGCCAAGGCAAAGATACTCGGAGACCAACTCGGCATCACTGACTTTGCCTATTCTCGTGGTTGGCTACAACGCTTCAAGAATCGGCGGGGCATCAAACGAAAATTGTATGAGGGAGAAGCAGATAGTGCCGACATGAACAAAGTGCAGGCCCTACAAGTGCATGTTATAATAAAGTGAAATAAACACAAGTCAATAGATGTATTCATTAATTTATTTCAACCATTATTGCATATACAGTACATTTACAGCTAGCAAATACATGTACATGTACATATATACGGTATGATGACATCGTAAAATAAAAATGTGCATCATTCAATTATCCGGAAAACTCGTTAATCCGGAAATATTCACTGGGAACGAAGGTGTCTGGATTAACGAGGCTCCTCTGTATATATATATATATATATATATATATATATATATATATATATATATATATATATATATATATATCCTATAGCGTTTCTACGATTCACAAATGCGGAACAGTGCAAGTACAGTACACATGGCTGAACTGAAGACAAACACTTTGTCTCGGATAGCGCATGCAGTGGATATTTATATCCGAAGTGACACAACTACTACTGTTGCTGTAGCTAGTATTATTCTACCGATGGTATCTATTATTTCAAAATATTGACTTGGATTTGAAATAGTGTATATATTTTGAAGCAAGTGACGTATTCAACTTCAAGCTTCTTGTCATTCGTTTTTAAGAATAGAAGGGTGCGATTTCTCATCATCGCAGGAATTATCACTTCCACCTTCTTCACCTGCATTACTGCCATCACTGACATAATACGATGATTTTAAAAAGAAACAGGGGGAAGAGCTAGGGACATTTTTACAGCACCCAAAAAGAAAAAAAGAAAAAAAAAACAGACTTTTGTACAAAACTAAGAAGAGGAAAATAGACCACCGCAAGAGATGCAAACGATGAACAGCGAACAGAATGAAAGGAGTGAAAACAGAACTGTCAGTCTATTACATAACATTTTGGTAGAGCTAAAAACAACTGAGAGCTATGTACGAAACCTCTTTGGTAAAACCCAAGAGAAAGAGACTTTCACAATCAAAGCATTCTAAACCTTCCATGACATCGACTACATTGACTATAACTGAGACGCCAGCAGCCACAGCAACTACCACCACATAATTAACAGGGGGCTTGGACGTGGAAGACAGTTGAAACTGATTTAAAAAGTCTATGATTATTTGTTTTCAAAACCAATCGCCCTTTTCATAGCCACCCAGTTCTCTCAGAAAAGAGACACTACTCATTATTGCCAAATAAAGAGGAACAAACGAAAAACAAATTCCTGCACGAAAAAAATGTGTCTGAATATCTAATCGACTAAAACAAAAGCAAATCAAGACATGGATAAATTTACATTTTGGGTATATTCTCGTGTACATGAATCACAATGAAATTTCAAACAATTCACAAAAGTCCAATTGTTTCTTCTTAGGCATGTCTTGCTTTTCAAATGTATTCGCTGGAATGTGTTCTTCCTCTAAAATGTCCTCCTTTTTACCCTTCTCTCTAGTTTGCAATGTCTCAGAGGGAGTGGATTATTCATTCTGAAAGTTCCTCTGAGATTTCTTTTCTGACATTGTGGACATTTTGTAGCGAACGTCCTTTCTCTTGACAGACATAACAAATATATTTACCTTTATCTCGAGAGTAGTAGTCTTGAGTCTCTCTATATATCTCGCTGGATGTGTATTTTCGAATCACTCTCTGTACATCTATGACTAGAAGTGTAATCTTTTGTGGTTCTTCCATCTTCACAGGTTAAATGTGGAACTAAATGATAGAATCTTATTACGTAGGGGTTCTATATAAAGGGAGAGAGAGTTACCCTAGTTTAATCAAACTTGAATCGTCCACCGTCATAAAATGATCGCACCATGCCAAGGAGAAGTCAGAAAAAACTTGACGACAACGTTCTGTGTCCTCTCGTAACTTCCAAGGAGTTTTGGCAGAAGTTCACCATAGCGATTTCGAAGAGGAAATGATTGATCCATATCCAACACCATCCTCCTCCTCCACAAGACCGAGAGAGTCGATATCGTCCAAGAAAGAAAAGCGGTCGGTAGCTCCTAATCATTATTTTCACTTTTAACCGGCCAACAAGGTGACTTCCACAAAGGTTTGAACGACCGCTTACACTTACACGGTCAAATTTAAAGTCACTGCATTTTTAATGGACTTAAGTCTATGTTAGCTGAATTGAAACAGCAGTGCCAAGCTGAAGATCAAGATAGTTTGCGGCTTTATATTACTTACGACAGTTTGAAATCTCCTGTCTGGATCGAATTGAGTACATCTGCGGAACGAACTGCTTCCAAAATCTTGGACAAAATTCAACATGTCCAACAATCCAATGATGAGTTTGACATGGCCGATGGAAAAGCAACCTTTCATCTGATACACATGTCACCTCTTCCAGGTAGAGGGAAACACAAAGTTGTATATGTTGATCAACTCCCGACTACCAAACGAAGTATCATCAAGATTGACAGTAACCGAGATAAGATGTGGTTAGTCCGCGCGATCGTGGTAAATAGATATTTTGCAGAACAAACTGATACACCAGAATGTAAGCGAGTATGGGGGAGGACTAGAAGATTGCTCTTTCCCCAACAACGAATAGAAGCAGTGACCATTTTGGAACAAGCAGGTCTTTTGAAAGAGAAAGTGCGTGGACCTCATTAAACGCAGGAAATACAAGAAGTAATAGCCCCTCGCTATACGTTGGAAGCTTACGCTCAAGTCATTCGTGGAGAAAAATACATTCACTACCAAAATAATTTCGATGCCATTGCTAGTATTAAAGGATTTCTCGGATACAGTTACTACTGTGACAAATGCTACCAAGGCTTCAGCAATCGGAAGCAACATAATCATTGTGACGAGAGATGTCACACAGTCACCCTGAAATTTTGATGGAACACATCGACGTGAAATACCATCTCCAGTGAGCAAGGTCTGATCAAATCTAAAGATCTTTCAACGACGAACTTGTACCATCCCGTGCCACGTGTGCTAAAGCGTGCAGTAAACACTAACTTTGTCATCACAGTGACCAATAACGCGATTTGACAAGAACGTGGGTGAGTGTAGAACTGTTTCATGCTCTCGATCGTGGATACCGATTATTAAAAGTTAACTAAATTTGGCACTTTCGTGTACAGAACAATACCAACAGGACGAATACTTAAGCAATGATACCGATCCCTATAAGGCATCGATTTGGAATACATATAACGGAACGAAGGAAGACAAGCGTTTGCTAAAGTCATACTGAATTGTTTGTGGGAAAACTCGCTCAACGTCCAATGTTGCATAACACGGAATAATTGGTGGATCCAAGTCAATACTTTCATCTCATCGACAATAAAGGAAAACTCATTAAACACGTGGAAATTATACGTGAAGATTTGATCTTTGTAAATTACGAAGAGGTCATGAAGTTAGTTCCACCCGACAAGTTTGCCAATGTCATCATTGCTGCTTACATTACAGCCAATGTCCTTTTAAAATTGTACATCATTTTTAAACTGTTTCTATCTGAATAGTATAAGAAGGCTGATTCTTGGCAGAGACAATGACAAACACAGAACTCGACGTGGACACAAGGCTCTCTATACCACGAATTCTTCAATCAGTGTAGCACCAAGTTATATTTTGTGAATGGACAATGGAGGACGGCACATTCAGAATCTACATTTGCAGCTGTGTAAATACATTTACAGGGAATTGTGCAGATACAAGTGCAAAGCAAAGAACAATGGCATAGACTTTTTAATCATTGGTATTTGAAGGCTACAAAAAGGATCATTACTTTGAAAATATTCAAATGGTCAGACATTGATCATCTGCGAAGACGTCATAAAAGACAATGCCACGACTTTTGCAATGAGTGTTGCACCGAATTCAATGCAAGGAAGTAAATAAAGCGATTCAAGACTTAGAGGATTACCAAGTGCTTTTAATAGAACTAATTCCGCAAGACGATACGACTCCTATGAATTGTGGTCGACGTGTCCTGTGTTCTTAGTAATTGAATTTCTTCATTTACCGATAGATTTCCTTTGTCAAATTTATGAACATTGCATGCAAAGATATAACCACTAAAACTCTGTCTGTGCACGAATAACTCATTCTGTTAAAAATTCTGCTATTTGTGATGAATCGCAATCGATCCCTTGGTGAAGAAGAGATTTGTCGCACTTTATCTATCCTTCATACTTACCAAGACGTGCGTGTCGCTAGTGATGTACACCAACAGATATACCACTGGAAGGATGTACGTGACTGGAAAAGTCTTGGATTCGACGCTTAGAAACAAGAGGTTATTGACTATGCCTAAAACGTGTGTGACTGATCCCAAGAAAGACAAACATTACCTTTTTTGAAATGTCGACATTTTGTTGTTATATGAAAAAGAAAAAGAAAAAAATAAACATGTTTGTTTTTATGTATCAAATGTCTTGTGTCTTTTGTGGTCCTCTCAGAATTTTCAGAACAACTATAGAGTCATGGTTACATTCTCCGTTCTCAAAGTGACTGACGAAAGGCCAGATCGTCAAGGTTGGGAGGAGGTACTGTATCTTCGCCATCACTTTAACATACTGATTGCTGGACCTAGCGGTTCAGGAAAAATCAAAATGGTCTAACGTTTGATTGAACACACATCACTTTCATCCTTCCTAACTGTATTCAACATGATTTCTCTCCAGTTTCATCCTCCTGAAAAAGTGATTTCTGCACTGTACGCTATCAGCGACCCAAAAAATTAAAATAAAATCAAATATAAATTGAAATGCACAAGTGGGTTCGAGTTTTTTTTAGAAACCAATCTGAACGATTTTTTGAAGGAGTCATTATTTGTTCCCTTTTACTGCCAAAGCTAAAAGATCAAAAGTCCCATACACCAAAAATTCGCGAGAAAGACAAAAAAGAAGAGAGAGCAATGAGTTCACACCCAAAAACCCCCCTCCCAAGAAGAAATCCCACCAAACTACTACTTCATCCTCAAGACAGAGAAGTATTGCGACTAGAACGCGCACGTACTAATAGGACTCATGGCCTGTCGTCACTACATCGACATCTACTTGCATCTTCTCTTTTCCTCCGTTAGTGATGATGGCAGCCACACTTGATTGAAATCAAGTGTTTCCCCATCTGATGAATACATGGAAATCCATCTCTAAAGGGACTCCTTTGCTTCCTTCGTTTACTGATTTGGCTGCTGCTGCGGCGGCCAGAAAGATTGCACCCCCTAAGAAAAAAGTGCAAGACAGAACAGAAATGCGACAAAGTTTACTGGCTTTCTCCAATCAAGAACTGGCCGGTTTAGTCCGTTTACAACATAGTCCGTTTACAACATCGCGTGGTCCAGTGGTATCCAAAGTCAAGTTGGTATGACGTCCCGACAATAGGTGGACACGAGTCATAGCATACAAGTAGAAATATTAGACAAGAGTTGCTTTCGTTCCTCTGAAGAAGATATTTTCCCATAAGAGTGCACAGTCTTATAATCATTGACAACGTCCAAAGATCCCTTCAAAAAAAGGAAAATAGACCATTTCTCCTCGTTTAGCCAAACATCGGGAATATCTTATCAG
This sequence comes from Margaritifera margaritifera, assembly GCA_029931535.1. Taxonomy (NCBI): domain Eukaryota; kingdom Metazoa; phylum Mollusca; class Bivalvia; order Unionida; family Margaritiferidae; genus Margaritifera; species Margaritifera margaritifera. The sequence continues at coordinate 4,521,027 of JAQPZY010001595.1, read as the reverse complement.
TACTCACCAAAGTCAATGTCCCGATGCGAAAACAGATCATTCAAAGAGTTCTTTAAGAAATCATCGATAGGTCGGTGGAGATTGTTTAAACGTATTGAAAGAAACGGTTCCCTTGAATAAAATCCAGAAACAGCTATAAGGACGACATCGTCATTTTCTTCGACAAATGGGGATAAAGAATATACCAGTCAGTCAGAAAAAAGTACTTGTTCAATGAGGACGATTTCTTCAAATGCTGATAGGACCATTGTCAAACGTTGCTGCTTCCTTGTTAGGATCGATCGTTTTTAGGAGGAGTGATGAGGTGAACATAAAAAGAACAAACCCTTCTGGAAGGACATAAAACCTGCAAACCTGGACCTTATGGAAGGACGAAGATTAACTTAGTTCTTTACAAACGGTCGATGGAGCTCCACCGCCTGTACAACAACCAATACCTCACTTACCCCCTAATCTTAACCTCAGAGAGATGTCAAGCTTACAACAAGGGTTACAATCATTGATGGAGGGAACAGATTTGTCAGAAATGGACAAATACGCAATGGTACAGACAATTATTGCAAAGAAAGAAGCAGTTCCAAAGATGACAGACGAGGAAGGAAAAAGAGAAGAATTAAAAACCCCTTCTGCTCAAAAACCTTGTCCCCCAAGTGTTGCAGCCCTGCTGACACTTTCATCTACATCAAATCGAGACAAAATGAAAATCTGGCTAAAAAATGATGTCGACACCGTCTCCATCAGAAGCGAAAATGATAGAAGTGAAGACAGAAGTGAAAAAGCAGTGAATAAAATAAACCCAATGATCTCTGTGAAAACTTCCTTACCGACTCCTATTGCTCGTTGGACACGTTAAGTATCGCAATACAAAGTACTACACGGACCTAAGAGCATCAGACATTGGGTGACTTATTGAACTGCAGGATGGACACGCTTTTGGCGAGCATTTACTGCACCCCTGCCCATGCTGTTGGCTGCGGAGAAATTCATAAATTGTATCGCGCAGCCAAAACCGAACTAAAAAATATACGTCTGCAGGATGTACGACAACACTTACAACAACAATCGATCTACACGTTACACAAACCCATTCGACGTCAGTTTCAAAGAAGTCATACAAACGTAGCAGCAATCGATCATTATGGCAAACCAATTTAGCAGATGTGTCTGACTTGGTTTCTTACAATAGAGGTTACAAATATTTGTTTTGTGTCAATGATGTGTTTTCAAAATTGGCTTTGGTGGTTCCTTTGACATCCAGAACAAGTACATAGTTAGTGCAAGCTTTAAAATCGTCTTAGAACAAAGTGGTCGACATTTTCAGTGATGGCAAACTGGCGAAGCGCTGAATTTCTCAATCAACTATTTAAAGAAAATTGGAAAAAAGAAACATTTATTTTTTCACCAGTGAAAATCCTGAAAGCAAAGTAAATATCGTGGAAAGTTTGCAAAAAAAACCTAGAAAGAATGTATATGGAAATATTTTACACATCAACATACTCTCATATATATCGACGTGTTACCTGGTGAAAGTGTACAATCGATCGTAACATCGAAGTATCGGATGTATTGTAAGATATGAATGGAGATTTGTTAAAAGGAACGTTTTACTTGCCCGAGTTACAACGAGTCACCAACAAAGACGACGACGTTTACCATATCGAAAGCATGCTCGATCAAAGAACACGTAAAGTGGGGAAACGTCGTACCCAAGAAGTCAAAGTTCGTTGAAAAGGATATCCACCCAGTCTCGATTCTTGGATCACAGCTTCACAAGTCACTGACTATAAAAAGAAGTAGAAGTCACGAAGAAGCCGTTAAACACTGCATCCGTTTCTCCGAGTTTATCACGCCAGGAACTACAAAAACATCAACAACAACAGTGGGTTTGTTGTGCAGAACGCGTTCCTAAAAATCTAATCGTCTTTTTATGTCAGATCTTAGAGGTGTATTGTGTCATTGGAGCAGCTATTGCAAACTTGAGTTTGGAGCGAGGAAATAAAGGACAATTCCTGGTAGAAATACTCAGCGAACTTAATATAAATACACGTGGAGAAAAATGATTGTGGATATTACAAAACAAAAATACAAGTACCAACCAATCCCAAACGGAATATCTATGATATGAGATTTCCTTCATGATTTTATTTTAATGGTCAACACCTGGTCAATGCCATTTCAGCTCTATTCAACAAACAGTTTGGCAAAGAACATGATAAAACTCAGGAAGTGTGCTGATTGACTACTATCAACCTACTCATCGTCCAAAAAATTTATGTTTTCGACAGTAAAATGTTGTCCATTACATTTTCTCTCAGTTTGTTTCCTAATCTGCGCGAAAACAAATTTCTTTTCAACCATATACATTTACAAAACAAACCAATATTTCAAGTATTTTTAATACTCTATCGAATTTAACGAAGGACACAATTTTATATTTGTGTACTCTGATGACGTTAAGTGCAACGTCGTGGGAAACATAGTGGCTATATTGCTGAATCACTCCTTTAAAAGTGGATTCTGCTACTTCTAGTGGCGATGACCAAGAAGGAAGAAACATGTATTACGTTCACCAGTTATCTTCCTGTCAGTAAATCGTATTTTGACAGTGTCAATATTATTATAAACGGAGATCTTATACAAAATATTCTAGTCTCCAAAGAAAAGTCACAGAGAAACTTCATTTTCGATAACGATTCTCCAGTAGCTTGTAACTGATGCATCATGTGTACCGATGAGTAGCTCGACAACGAGGACATTTTTTTTCGTTCTGTGACACCCGTCTTGAAACCTATGATGAATCGAGGATTATATGCTTTAAAAGATGCTGTACTGATCCAAAGAAAAGAATTTCTCCAAAACGAACTCATCGACAAGGCCCCAAATAAGTGTTACTCAATGCAGGGGAAAATGTGTTGGTCCAAATAGGAACCGAGCTCTTGAGATCCCGAGACTCACCTATAAAATCACTTCACACCCCTCTTGAAACCACTGTCATCCTCCACGCCACAGTAGCATGGATACGACTCGTACAAAACTTAACTAGAGATTCTCCAGACTTACAGAAAATAAGACAAGAACACACGACTCGATGCGTCCTTATTGTGAAAGCGAAGAAGTGAGACTGTATGTACGACGTTAGGACGTCTTACCTAAAGTAGGAAACGACATCAGTTAAGCTCTGACCAGAAGCACAGTCAAATATCCCATACGACGAATGGAAGTCAAAACTTTACCATTGCCTATGTACTCCGATCCACGATCGAAAATCATGTCTTCTAAGGTCAACTGCGTAAACGCTTGTTTGTTGGCATTGTCAACAATGATGCCCTCAACGGAACTATTGATCAAAATCCTTCCCAGTTCCAACACTTCAACGTGGCCAAGATAGAAGTGACCCAAGACAGCCAGACGTCGTGTACCAGACCTTTTGAACCTAACTTTGCCCAGAAGAATTACTTGACATCTTATGCGACTCTGTTTGAAGTCACAGGACAATTAAGGACCATTAGACCCACGGCAGGAGGGTATTGTATGTGTGGATTTTATTACACTCCAGACCAAGGCAGTGACGAGGGACATTTTCATCCTATAAAATCAGTCCAATTCTGTGTAGAACTTCAGATTGAATTAACCCTCGAGAGGATACTCAACATGGTCCTGTATGTAGAATTCGATAATACCCTTGAAATCAACAGTATGAGAGAAGTGATCCTAGACTATTAAACATGGAACACGAAGCCATCGACATTGATGAAGATGATGTTTTCCATCCAGAACAGGAACTGCATCAATCACAGACACCATATCCAAGGGATAGTAGTGTTGAAGAAGAAAATAAGAAGAAACAGTAGCGATGTGACGATGGTCATAACTTAGTCTCCTGTTTTGCTGACCACTTGGCTAAAGGACTCACATTCCTGAACAGAAAACATTGTCAAATCGATCAAATCGATCAAATCGATCATTGTAGGTAGAAACAACAGGACCAATGTTTCGTGATGAGTAAAGAACAAAAGTTGGAAGATTATCTGGAAGAAGCATGGTCACTCATTCCAGAAGAGACGATTTTGATAGAGTGGTATAAAGACTTGAGAGACCTTTTGACACCTGCAGTGATTCCCTTGGAGACGAAACACATTGAAGCTCTCTTGCAACAGAGTACCGAGACTTCCCGTTCTTCGACGTACTTGGTAGACCTTTTTAAATAAAAAAGTCAAGTGTGAAATCATTGTTTATCATTAGCTGTAAAAAGAAATAAAATCAGCACCTGGGAACTTCATTATCTCCTTACCCACAGTTCGTATACAGCTGTCGGAAATCCAGTGGTTTGTGCTACAGATGAACTTCATCATCGAAAATCTCAAGACGTTCGAGCTTATGTCGCCAACAGGGACGACAGTTGTCAACCAGAAGCCCATTGGGTAGCGGTCAACTTTACCAATGACCACAACGATGAATATTTAAATTCCTACGGATTACCTTCTATCGAAGAGGATATCACAGACTTTATGAAATGAAATGCTGAATCCACTTAATTCAATAATGTGAGATCACAAGGATCAGATTATGTGGTGTGTGGACAATAATACGTATATTTTCTTCATCGGCGCAGTCTTGGATTCCCATTAGAAAATTTACTGACTTGTTTTGGGCTTGATTTCATTAGAAACGATGCAAAAATAGAAATGTGGCTTAGTGATCATTATGGATATTTGTCTTCTATAGCTCAAAAACGTAGTGTTCGTCTATGGCAAAATGACACTGTTCTAGATCTTTGGAAATCAAGTCTTTCTTATCAATGTTGTCATCCTTGTCAATACGTTTATGTTCAATTTTTTAGCATTTGCATTTGTCATGTTCAAAATATGTGGTACATGAAAAGGAAGGAGAGCCCTAATCCTCACTCTTTATTCTTTCTTGACGCTTCATTGAGCGGGGCTTATTTTAAGAAGTGGTGATTCTGGAAAATGGTGTTTTTTGGTCTGTAATTTTTATAACAATATCCATGTTCAATTCTCTTTATCCCAGACCGTCCCACATTATTGAACCGATATATATATATATATATATATATATATATATATATATATATATATATATATATATATATATATATATATATATATATATATATATATATACAAGAATAAATAACATTATCATACAGGTTAGAGAATTTAAATTCGTGCACCCATCGCCTTGCCTGTAAGCACCAACCCCTACACCATCTCGACCATGCACACATCACCAAAAAATAATGCTACAAAGGCGGTGGTATAGGCATTAGTGCCTAGCAGACATACCCGCATGTCGACCCAGTAATTAATTCTCATCTAGTACACAGTCCATCTGGATTCCCACTACAGAAATCAAGGTATATAGAAGTTATTATAGTAAATTACAAATATACACCAAACAGAGCGGAAATAGTATAGGGGTTGGTGCTTACAGGCAAGGCGATGGGTGCCGTAACCCGCGGATCCGGGTTCTAATCTCCATAGAGTACTAATTAAAATTCTCTAACCTTTATGATAATATTATTTATTCGTATTTAAAATTATGTTAATATTATCAAGCATTCTCCCGTAGAATCCAGGGATAGCACTTTCCGCTCTGTTTGGTGTATATTATATTTATAATTCGATCTCTCTCTGTTAATATATATATATATATATATATATATATATATATATATATATATATATATATATATATATATATATATATATTAGGTAGAGGGGGACATGTAATTGCAATGGTAATTTCATGTTCAGTTTCCTTGTATCCATAGTACAATCTCATGTTAAACCTATGGCCATTGTTAACATAACCATTCTCCTTGTGCATTGTACACCCCAAGAATGGAAAATATGGGTACAAGGGGAAATACAATGTTAATTTCACGTTCAATTCCCTTGTGCCCATAGTACCATCTCATGTTAAACCTATGTACATTTTTAATATTACCATTCCCCTTGTACCTATACCGGCCCTCTAATGTTAAACATATGGACTAATACCTGCCCC